>JBBPBX010048393.1:11087-25766 GCA_038048925.1 Garcialebias charrua | reverse complement strand
TTAAATAGGAGAGAGGGGATTATATATTTTACCTACTTTAGTTCTCTGCCCTGCTTGCTTAGTATACAGTATTATTAAATTATTCGGACTTTACATTGAATAGAATAGATCTAAAATATTCCACAGTTATCTATAAAAAAAATGCTCAACCATTTTACAAAATATTTGACTGTTAAAACTTCATCAGACTATCATTGTTTTGTTATTTGGTCCATAGTCCCTCCATTAAATACATTATAAAGCACAACTTATAGCTTTCAGAGTAATGCAAAAATGTGTTTTTTAATAATGACTGGTTTGCTTTGGACAGAAATGCCACTGTTAGTTTAAAACAACAGAATCAAAAGGCTAGGATTGCTAAATTAAAATGTTATCTAAAATGTAAAAATTGATATAAATGAAAAGTGACATTCCCTGATGCATGCTCAATAATCCAGGTGGAAAAATCTGTGACATTATTTGAGTCATTTAGTTTACAGTACGTCTTACAGTCTGTGTAAGTTTTAAGGTTTAAAAAGAAGTCAAAACTTTCAGTCTTAATTATGGAAACTTGGATAAATGAGAGCCTTCACATGTGTTAAATGTAATAATGTCTTATTTTTTCTTTTATTTCCTCCAACACTAACATTTGTTGTTTTTTTCAGATGCAGTCTTTAAACATGCATCATTAAAGACCAGAAACAAGACAGAAGACAACTTTCATAGAAGTCCAGCTGAATAATCAAGGTAATTCATGATCACTTAATGCTGTAAAAAGTGTCTCATGCCTGGACATCTTGCTGTTCATATCGAGCCAGTGTGTGAATTCATCTCAAAGTACCACATCTCAACTACACACACTCACTTTTCACATTGATCTAACAACTGTTCCCTGTTACAGAATATGTAATATAACGTTAAAAGAATTAAAGTTGTGAAAATCTTATAATTTAGGAAAATATATTTCTACTGTATTGCTCACATCTACCCTCTCTATTTGTTTGTGTTTATTTAGTGTTGTTGAATTTTGGTGTAAGACTTGATTTAGAGCCTTTTATTGCAATAATAAAACATCCATCCATTTTCTTCCTCTTATCCGGGGTCGGGTCGCGGGGGGTAGCAGCCTAAGTAGGGAGGCCCAGACTTCCCTCTCCCCAGCCACTTGGAGCAGCTCCTCTGGGGGAATCCCAAGGCGTTCCCAGGCCAGCCGAGAAACATAGTCCCTCCAGGAGGCATCCTAACCAGATGCCCGAGCCACCTCAACTGGCTCCTCTCGATGTGGAGAAGCAGCGGCTCTACTCCGAGTCCCTCCCGGATGACTGAGCTTCTCACCCTATCTCTAAGGGAGAGTCCAGCCACCCTGCGGAAAAAACTCATTTCAGCCGCTTGTATCCGAGATCTCGTTCTTTCGGTCACAACCCAAAGCTCATGACCATAGATGAGGGTGGGAACGTAGATCGATCGGTAAATTGAGAGCTTTGCCTTTTGACTCAGCTCCCTCTTCACCACGACAGACCGGTACAGGGCCCCTTTACAAAGGTTTGCCTGGGGCCCCCAAATGTCTAAGTCCGCCACTGGCAGGATGGCTGGCCTGCCCAAGTGGATGACAGGGTGCTTCCCTACTACCGTTTCCGCAACGAACTCTCCTGCTGGGGGGCGGTGTGCCTTGCTCGTGGTCACCGGGCAGTCATTCCAGAACCCCTCAGGGCCAGGGTACTGCATATGGCGCACGAGGGGCACCTGGGGGTGGTCAAGGTGAAGCAGCGCTGCCGTGATACAGTGTGGTGGCCCGGTATAGACTCTGATGTTGAGGAGCTGGTGCGTAACTGCGCCTGCTGCCTTTTGAGTGGGAAAACTGGCCAGCCTGCCACAGCCCCTCTCACCCCGACCCCTTGGCCACTTTCACCTTGGGAACATATTCAGGTCGACATCTGTGGGGAACTTCATGGGGCACCTGCTCACGCCCGCTACCTGCTGGTTGTTCATGATCTTCACTCGAAGTGGCCTGAGGTTTGTCAACTGAGCTCCATCACTGCACACACCATCATAGACTGCCTGGACAACCTGTTTGGACGTTGGGGCCTTCCAAGTGTTGTTACAACAGATAATGGGGCCCAGTTCACCTCAGCAGAGTTCACAGAGTTCCTCACACTACGCTCCATCAGGCACATCAGGACAGCAGTTTATCACCCAGAGAGCAATGGGGGTGTGGAACGACTCAATAAAACTCTCAAAAATGGACTCAGAGCCTGTCTGGAGGAGGGGAGAACCTTCAGCGACGCTCTCAACCAAACCCTTTTGACCATCCGGGCAACCAAGCATTCCACCACAGGAGTTTCACCGGCGATGTTAATGATCGGGCGCGAACTGAAGCAACCCCTGGACTGTCTGAGAGCTGAGCCAGCTCCTGCACGTGGGAGCCCAGAGCTCCAGAACGCCAGAGCTCAGGTGAAGGGTTCGCAGGCCCGGATGAAAGACAGGTTTGATGCCACGCACCGAGTGCAGACCCCCGCACTGGCTGCAGGGGATTGGGTCAGGATCAAACGGCTTCATCGGAGAAATAAACTGAAATCATTCTGGTCAGAGCCACTGAGGGTGGTTAAGCAATTGGGGCCGGCCACATACAGACTGGAAAATGGGGGTCGTTGGCACGCAAACCGTCTGCACAGGGTCATCGCCCCACCAGCACCTGCCCCACCAGCACCTGCTCCACCAGCAGCTGCTTCACCGTTGGCCTCGGCAACGGCAATGGGTTGGCAGCCTAGGCCAATGACTATTCGGGTGGGGGATACTCCACCAGCTTTGCCCAACTCCACTCAGCAGCCAGCACGGCCCCAGAGACAGAGGGTCCCGCCTGTCTGGCTTGGGGACTATGTGACAGGGTGATGGTGTTACTAAACATCTATTAATCTGCGTTTTATTGAGTCCAGTTTAATCTGTTATTCTTTGCAAAGTATTATGTTTTCAAGGGGGTGAAGGGGGAAAATGTTGTGTTCAGAAAACACAGTGTTTAGTGTGTTTGTTAGTGGTTAGTGTTTAGTGTGTTTGTTAGTGGTTAGTGTTTAGTGTGTTTGTTAGTGTTTAGTGTGTTTGTTGGGTCTATAATGTTGTGCACTGTTTGTTACGACATGTTACTGTGCCTTTAAGAGATGCTTTACGGCATGGGGTAAATGTGAGGGTGGGGGGAGTTTTGGGTCAGTAAAAGTTTGGTGCACGAAGCGACACGGTGTGGTTATTGAGTTCCCGCGGACACTACATAGGTTATACGTTAATTTTCCTAACCACATGAAGTTCTTAAACAATGCCAACTTGCATTAGTTTTTTTTTATGGTGAAAAATAAAATAAAAAAGGTGAAAACTTTACACTGTGAGGGTACTTGTGCTTTTATTATAGCTATAATAGATTCCTTGCATAAGTGGCATAACATCACTTTTTATTGTTTAAATTACATTGTGCTACAACTGAAGACGAGCATCTGCTTTTATGGAATTAAAGAAATTCTGACCTCAGACACAAAGCTAAGGTGTGATTTGACATATCTGCTTACAGTACAGCACTGATTACCCAGTATAAATGATTTAGTGTCTGGCGGTATTTACAGAGCCATGGGAGTGGTGGAGCAGAAGAGAAGGTGGGCCTGTGATCGGAAGATTGCCAGTTTTTTTATTTGTCATTCGCACCACGTGGTACATGTGGTGGAATGAAATTGTGTACACAGGGTCCCAGTTACATCCAACAAAAGTAAAATGTAAAAGAAAAACAGTAATAAGAGCTAAGATATGAACTAAGAAAAACATCAACTAGAAAAACATCAACTAAAAATACACTAAACACTAGTAGTATTAAAAACAATATGCCAAACAGAAGCAGTCCGCTTTTGACATCATCCAGTCAGATTTCTTCTGTCTCAAACTTGTGCTAAATGCTGATAAAACCAAAGGGATGTTTTTTTCAAACAGGAAGTCAGTACTAGCAGTCCTTTATCTTCAAATGGTAACCGTATTGAGTTTGTTGATTCTTATAAATTCTTGGGTATCTTGGTCTTCGCTTCTCTATTTTATTCAAGGATTCAAGGTTCTTTATTGTCATTCACATCGCAAGTTCTAGAATTGCGCCACTCGGGGTGGCTGCATGTTGAAGTAGCTATGTTACGTTCATTCAGAGATTTTGCTTTTGGAAACTTTAATTCCTCTTTTTCTGGATGTAAATCACTTTTTTTGGATGATTGTTTCCTCTGATATTGGATGATTTGCAAACAACTACAGCACAAAATCTCATATGATTTGAAAAGGTTGTGCCATGGATGCATTCCCATCTTCCTGCCGGCTGTGCTCAAGTGCCTGACCACTGAGATCCTGGAACTGGCAGGAAACATGGCTCGTGAGTCGTGACAGCAAAGGACAGGGATCGTCCTCTGGTTGGCTGTCTGCAGCGACGAGGAGCTTGACAGGATACTGTAAGGAGTGGTCATTGCTATGGGAGGAGTTCAGCCCGGCATTCAGGCGGTCCTGCATCCCGGGGGAACCGATAGGCCAGCTGAGTCTGGGTGAACGGATCGGATGGCATCTGCGGCCAGTTTCTTCAGATCCGCTGTGGGATGGACCTTCCTGTCTACAGCCATCAATTTCTATAGCATCTCAATGAAATGAGGATAATGTTACAACAACATTGAATTTCCCTTTGGGATAAATAAAGTATTTTTTAATTGAATTGAATGTGGTACATGAGGTGGAACAAAATTGTGTACACAGGGCCCCAGGTAAAGACAACAACAGGAAGAATATAATTGTAAAAGAAACAATAATAAGGATCTAAGATGTAAACTAAGAAATACACTAAACTAAGAATACAATAAAAAGAAACAATACGCCAAAAGACAGCAGCATGAATGAGTCTGTGTGAGTAGATGATGAACTCAGCAGCATGAAACAATCAGCAGCATGGATAATCCGCAGCACATATCAACAATCAAAGTGGCATTACACTTATTCTTTTCCCCTTCTTTTTTCTTTTCACATTGATAATCCTGGTCATGGATCCATGAGTCCAACAGCTTCAGGGTAGAAGCTGTTCCTCAGTCTAGTGGTTCTACACTTAATGCTCCGCAACCCTCTGCCTGAGGGAAGCGGGGCAAAAAGTGTGTGTGCTGGTTGAATGGGGCCCCCCATGATGCAGGTGGCCCTCTTCCTGCATCCAGTCGTGTAGATGTCCACGATGGTGGGGAGGCTGACCCCAGTAGTCCCCTGTGCAGCCCCCACCACCCTCCACAAAGCTTTTCCCCTACAGCTGTGCAGCCTCCATGCCACACATTGATTTAGGAGCACAGGATGCTCTCCAGACCCGCAGAAGGAGGCGAGGACTGAGCCCCCCAGACCAGCCAGCCTCATTTTAAACCTCATGTCATAAACTTGGTAAAGAAATTGAAAGTAAAATTGAGTTTCTTTTTCAGAAATAAATCCTGTCTTACTCTGAATGCTAGAAAACAACTTGTAACTGCTATTTTCCTTCCCTCCATTGACTACGATGACATTTAAGATATCTAAGATATGAACTAAGAAAAACATCAACTAAAATACACTAAGCATTAATATCATAGAAAAACATTACTCCAAACAGCAGCACGAACATTGAGTCTGTATGAGCAGATGAGCACGAATGAACACAGCAGCATGAAACAGATCAGCAGCAACATGATGTGTTATTTCACAGTGATATAAATGTGTTATATGATAAAAATATATTGTCTTGACTGGAAATAATTTTTTGTCTGTTTAATGTACATCCTAAATTTATAAGTGGGGGAGTGGTGGCACAGTGGTTAGAGACGGTGGGCCTGTGATTGGAAGATTGCCGGTTCAAGCCCCGGTACAGACAACATCAAAAAATGTGGATGGAAAAAGGGGAAACATCCACACTTGCCTCCACCCTCATTCGCCCCACTCTGGGCCCCTGAGCAAGGCCGTTAAAGTGTCTGTGACATCATCTTCCTTCTTTTCATGAAATGATAGAAGATATATATCTTGTATCATTCAACTATGTTCGTTTTTGCAAACAAAATGATAAATTAACGAAAATTCCTTTCAAACTGAGATTAGTCAAAGTCAAAGTCAACTTTATTGTCAAAACTGCAATATGTACAGGACATACACAGGATTGAAATTGCGTTTCTCTCAGTCCCTCGGTGCAACAGTAACCATCTAAACACCAAACACTAAAACATTTAATAAACATAAGCATAAAATAGTAAAAGTGTAACACTGTCCTGAGTTTTTTCATAGTAGTATAAAAGTATGAAAATTTACACCAACACTGAAACACCAAACACCCCTAAAACACCAAACACCCAATGAACATAAGCATAAAATGAAATAATAAAAGTGTAATACTGTCCTGAGTTTTTTCATAGTAGTATAAAAAGTATATCTATAAAATAAACTGAAGGTTCTAGCATTGACATTTGCAAAGAGTGGCACAGCAGCATATGAGTTAATGTACACAGTATATGTATGAGGTAGTTGATGTTGGTATAGAGGCAAAGTGGCATATGCAGTAAGGCACATAAGGCACATTTGGCATCCTTAGATAAGGCTAGTCAGAGAATACTGTATATGTATCAGCAGTAGTGTAGATATAAAAGTAGTGTAAATGTAAACAGTAGTAATAAATGTAAAACAGTAGTAATAAATGTAAACCATATTAATAAATGTAAACAGTGAATGTAAACAGTATGACTATAGGCAGTAATGTAATACAAACATTAGTGCAAATATGAGAAGTAGTGCAAACTGAATGAGCACATTCCTTCATTCATTCAACCTTTATTTATACAGGCTAGCCTCGTTGAGCCACGGGGACTCATTTACAAGAGGGACCTGTCTCACTCACACCCAGGGTCAATTTAGAGTTACCAATCAGCCTAACATGCATGTTTTTGGACTGTGGGAGGAAACCGGAGCACCCGGAGAAAACCCACGCATGACCGAGAGTTTAGTGAATAACCCGTTTGATGACACATGGTCCAGTGTTAAAAACTTTGTGTTGAGTGTTAATGTGTGAGAAAGTTTTTTGTGTTAAGGCAGTTCAAATGGGAGGGGAGGCAGAGCAGGCAGAGTGTTTAGCATTCTGACTGCCTGATGGACAGAGCTGTCTCTCAGTCTGCTGGTTCGAGCCTGGAGACTCCTCAGTCTCCTCCCTGATGGCAGCAGTCTAAAGCGGCTGTGTAGTGGGTGTGTGGGATCACCTGCCATGCAGTGGGCTTTCCGAGTGAGGCGTTTGCTGTGTAAGTCCTGCAGTGAGGGCAAGGAGGTGCCGACGATCTTCTCAGCTGCTCTCACGATGCGCTGGAGGCTCTTGCGGCATGATGCAGTACATGCACCAAACCACACCGTGATGCAGCTGGTCAGGACACTTTCTATGGCACCCCTGTAGAAGGTGCACATGATGGGGGTTGAAGCTCCAGCCCTTTTCAGCTTGCGGAGAAAGTAGAGGCGCTGGTGAGCCTTCTTGGCCAGTGCTGCAGTGTTCCTGCTCCAGGACAGGTCCTTCGAGACGTGCACTCCCAGGAACTTGGTGCTGTCCACTCTCTCCACTGCGGTGCTGTTGATGGTCAGAGGGGCATGTTGTGCATCCCTCTTCCTGAAGTCCACGACAATCTCCTTTGTCTTCTCCACGTTGAGAGTGAGATTGTTGTGTCCGCACCACAAGACCAAGCGGCTCACCTCGTTCCTGTAGTCCGTCTCATCGTTGTTGCTGATGAGACCTACCACTGTTGTGTCGTCCGCAAACTTGATGAAGTGGTTGGAGCTGTACGATGGTGTGCAGTCGTGTGTTAGCAGGGTGAATAGAAGGGGGCTCAGCACACATCCTTGTGGGGCCCCTGTGTTCAATGTGATGGTGCTAGATGTGTTACTCCCGATCCGTACTGTCTGTGGTCTCCCGGTCAGGAAGTCTAGCAGCCAGTTACACATTGAGGTGTTCAGCCCCAGACTGTCCAGTTTATGGATGAGCTGTTGGGGGATGATGGTGTTGAATGCCGAGCTGAAGTCGATGAACAGCATTCTAACATAAGAGTCCTTCGTGTCCAGATGTGTGAGAGCTGTGTGGAGGGCAGAGGAGATGGCATCGTCGGTTGAGCGATTAGGTCGGTATGCAAATTGGAAGGGATCCAGGGAGGCAGGGAGGACAGATGTGATGCTTTTCATGACTAGCCGTTCAAAGCACTTCATCAGGATGGGGGTGAGTGCTACTGGGCGATAGTCATTGAGGCATGCGGGCGTTGCCTTCTTTGGGACAGGGATGATGGTGGTGGCTTTGAAACAGGTGGGGACGATGGCCTGGCTCAGTGAGATGTTAAAGATGTCCGTGAAGACCGCTGCGAGTTCCCTTGCACAGTCCTTCAGCACACGACCAGGTATGTTGTCAGGACCAGAGGCCTTCCGGGCGTTAATCTTGATAAATGATCGCCTTACGCTGTCTGAGGACAGCGCCAGCACCTGGCCATCAGGAGAGGGGGGGAGTTTATGTGCAGGTGTGCTGTTACTTGCCTCAAACCGAGCAAAGAACTCATTCAGTTCATTCAGCGTAGAGGTTGAGCTGTCACAGGTCTGGGGGGGTGGTTTGTAGTTTGTGATGGTCTGTATTCCCTGCCACAGACTGCGTGTATCCTTGCTGTCCTTGAAACGGTGAGCTATTTTCCTGGAATACTGCTTCTTGGCCTTTCTGATGCCCCAATCCAGGTTCTTTCTGGCTGCCCTCAGGCCCACCTGATCTCCCGCTTTGAAGGCAGCATTCCTGGCTCTCAGGAGTCTGTAAACCTCAGCTGTCAGCCATGGCTTCTGATTAGCCCGAACAGTGATGGTCTTGAGGTTAGTTACATCATCAATGCACTTGGTGATGTATGAACATACAGTGTCTGAGTACTCCTGGAGACATAAGTTGTTGTTTGTGGTAGCAGCTTCTTTGAACATACCCCAATCTGTGGTGTCAAAACAGTCCTGGAGTGCCTCTGAAGACCCCTCTGGCCACACTCGTATCTGCTTGCGGACTGGTTTTGTGACTTTCACCAGTGGCCTGTATGCTGGCTTTAGCATAACACAGATATGGTCAGAAGCACCAATGTGGGGGAGGGGGAGGGCTCTGTAGGCATTTTTCATGGTGGTGTAAACTTGGTCCAGTGTGTTGTTTCCTCTTGTTGCAAAGTTTATGTTTCTGTATGTTTTTGGAAATACACTCTTTAAATCTGCTTGGTTGAAATCACCAGCCGTGATGAGAAAAGCATCAGGATGGGCTGTTTGCTGCTCACTGATGTGCAGATATAGTTCATTCAGCGCCTCACTTCTATCTTTGCTGTTGGAGCTTGGAGGAATATATACAGCAGCAATCATAACAGCTGTAAATTCCCTCGGTAAATAAAACGGTCTGCATTTAATAGTCATAAACCCCACTAAAGGTGAGCAGTGTTTGTGGACCACAGCAGCATCATAAAATTAAAATCAGTGTTTCTTCTTGGAATATCCGACTACACACGAATGCACCATGGATGAACGTCTTTAGAACGCCCCATATAAATATTCATGGCGAACAAGAAATAAAACAACAAAAGTATCAATCTAAGTTAAGATTTGAGCAATTTGTCTTCAGTTTGGGAAGCAGGAAGTTAGATGAGCAGAAACAGCAGGTTCTAATTTTGGCCTGCACCCGTATTTTTTTGTTGTTGTCTTACCTGTCCAGGAAGCGAGTGCGCTCCGAGAGCGGGGGCAGCTTTATTTATTCCATACTTGACGAAGTATTTCATCTTTTGGGAAAGTGAAAAGGCTCACTTGTTCACTGATATTAGAACACCCAAATGTGACACAACGTAACGGCATTATACAAAAAAAAGGCAATCTGGCAGAGAATTGATGCATTATCATGGCACACACAGACTCGAGGTTCATCCTCCTACGTCACAGATGGTGCATTCGCGTGTAGTCGGATATTCCAAGAAGAAACACTGATTTTAATTTTAATCTCAGTTTGAAATGAATTTTCATTAATTTATCATTTTGTTTGCAAAAACGAACATAGTTGAATGATACAAGATATATATCTTCTATCATTTCATGAAAAGAAGGAAGATGATGTCACAGACACTTTAACCCCCACCATCTGCTCCCTGACAGGTCTTTCTTGAAAATGACTTATCGTGGCTCAATGAGACTATCTGTCTAAATAAAGGGTAAATAAAAAATAATAAACAAATCATGCAAAAAATATTGAATTAATGTTTAACCATGAAATATATTTTATTATTGACCATAAGCAAACACAAATTTACAGAAATTACACAGATTTCATTCTCTGAGGGAATTTGATCAAACGCACAAGAATGCAAGAACTCATTTTACAGGTTTTGTAGAAAACAACTTTAGTTTCTAATGTACTTCACAATATCCATCAAACAAAATGATCATAAAAGTAAAATAAAATAAATTATCATATAGATTAATATAAACAATATTTTTTTAAAGATAAATATTAAAAATACACTTTTAAAGGTTAGAAGTGAAATTACTGGATATAAAATGAATTGATCAACTTATAAACATTTGTAAATATCACATCAGTTTTTTTTTAAATAAACTTTTGTCACTTGGTTAACATCATACAGAAGTGGGATTAGTAAAACATCTTGAAATTATAGTTACATTTACTGAAAAAATTCACATCCTGATCATTTAGTTGCAGATTGTTTAGTACTTATTTTGGATTTCAAACCGAGCTTTAATAATTTTTTTATTGATGTTTTGATTTCTTTTGTCTGGAGAACATAAATGATCGGGTTCAACATGGGAGGAAAGACTGAAGTCAAAGACAAGTTTATGATCCTGTTGTTTGGGTGTATTTTTTCCATCAAGGTGAACGTAATCAACAGTGGAGTGAAATAAATGACCACTAATGAGAGATGAGCTAAACACGTCTTAAAGGCCTTGATGCTTTGTTGTAATGTTGCCACTTTAGCTAAAGTATAACCTATATAAATGTAACTTAACAGGATAAAAACCAGTGGTAGCCAAAATATGATAACAGGGTAAATTAAACTAACTACTTCATTAGGAAAATTGTCATTGCATGCTAACCGATAGATCTGACCATGATCACAGAAGTAGCTGTTTATAACCACAGAATTACATAAGGAGAGTCTTGTAAGAAGACTGACTGAAATAAGGACGGCAATTATAGCAAAGATCCAGAATGAGGCTATCAAGGAAAGCATAAGCCTGCAGGTCACCTTCAGTTGATAGTGCAGAGGAAAGATGATGGCCATCAGTCGGTCGTACGAGAGAACAGCCAGATTAAAAGACTGCATTGAAAGGCAAAAGTAGCAGAAAAACAAGAACGTCAAGCAGTCATTGTAAGGAATTACATTATGGTTAAATAGAAATATATCAAGCACTTTTGGCACTAGAGCAGTGCTACCTAACAGGTCCACAAAGGCCAAGTTGAAAACAGCAACATACTTTGGAGTTTTTAGGTTATTATCCAGATATATAACAGCCATAACAGCTGTGTTTCCAAGCACTGAAACAATGTAGACAAAAAACAGAAAGACATAGTAATAGTTCATATTGGACAAGCCAATAAACCCTCTTATTATAAAATAAGCAGGACGCACAAAAGTGATATTTTTCCCCAAAGCAGAGTTGAATAATTCCATTGTTGATCTTAAATTTTCAGTTTGAAAAACTTAAAAAACACTGGTGTCCTCTGAGTCTGCCTTGTCTTGTAGTAGAGATGAAGACGAGGTCTTCTCCTAATTTCATCTCTGTCAAGCTTTTAAATGATCTGACAGATAGACGTTGCAATGCTTCTCCCTTTTCTTTGTCATTTGCTTTTCCCGTGTGACTGCACGTATTTGTACCATCCTAAGACAAACCCATTTCTGTTCATCTTGCTTGCTGCATTTATCCAGCCTGCTTAGCACAAGTTGATATCGGACGTACAGCTCAATTTTATAGGTATGCATTTTTATCCCAGCAAGTCCAGATTAGTTTGTTTAAACCCATATTTTGGATGAATGAGGAAATATATATTAATTAGATATATATTCCATATATAATGACAAAACGATAGTTAGGTGTCACGCGTTTATTTTAAAGTTGGGTTCTGTGGAAATATTAATAACAACTAATGTCTGACCTGTTCAAGATAGATCTTTGAATAACCTTCATTTGGATAAAGTATTTATTACTCACTGAATTTAAGAGCTAATGACAAGCCTGACTGGACAACGACTAAAGTTAATTGGTGTTGTCTTCGACTTTCAAAAGATCCATATGCAAACAGTATTTTCAAAACCTTCACGCTTTTTGTTTTGCATTGCAGGATTATTGCAGCAGAAATATTGTGATATTCCTGCCAGAAGTGGGAAGTGCATCAGGTAGCTGCTTTTATTTGTATTTGCAAACAACTTAGGAGTCTGTGTTAATAGAAACTGACAGAGGTGTAACGTTTTACATTTACAAACAACTATTATGTAATTAAGGAGAATGGAAGTGTTTAAAACTGGAGTAACCCATTTTGTTCTGGTCCCACTTGGACTAGTCTAAAAACTGTTTCTCCAAACCAAGGTTTTCAACCAGCTGTTCGTTGTTGCCTTTTCATGAAACCATTTTCAGAAGATAAGCTATTGTTTTAAGTCATAATGTAACGTCACAACACTGAATGTGATTGATGTTGTCACAATCTCATTGTTTGTCTTTAATTTTCTCGTTTTTTTTTAAATAATGGATTATTACTGCTTTTTGTATGCTTTATTGTGCTTAGTTTGTTTTTCTTGCCTTCTTTTATTTACTTCTATGCCATCGGTCATTCCCTCCTTGGTCTGTTTCTTATTCCTCAGTCTTGATACACCTACTCACACCTGCACCCTGTTTCATTCAGCTCAGCTGACTCCCATCTCCTCATCTAGTCTAAGGAGGAGGAGCATACAGGAGTGAATGAAAACATGAGGAAACAGAGAAAGACAGGACAAAATCCCAGAATCCCTATAATAACATTGCACCAAGCCACATCTGTGACAACTAATATGACCAATATTTGCTGTAACAGCTAATATGTTTATTGCTGCTGCACTATGTGGCTATATCATGTATGTCACTACCTTACCATCATAATTCAATTAATCTCAGTGTTACTCACTACCTGTGCAATAACCTGTCACACAACATGTGTAGTTTACGTTAGTTATGTACATTATATATCATGTGCATTTTAGCTTATAATATTACAGTACCTTGAAATACTTATTCATACAAATTCATCCTATACTTGCACAGTTATATTCTATCATGTTTTTTTTTTTACCATTTCTCTTTAGGACTTTGTAAATATTATATTTTTATCTTTTAACTTTTTTAATTTACGTTGTACCCATATTGCATGCTTTAGTATTTTCTTGTTTGATTGTTCTTTGTTTTTTAGTGAGTCAAATCACTTCCGGTTCTACCTGGTTCCAACAAGAATCGCAGGGAGGTATTTTTGCTGACCTTTCCGTTGCCTTTTGTTTGGATTGGCCTCGTGGCGTGGGGGGAAGTGTACCTGGCCCGAACCTGTGCCCCAGGACCAGAACCGATCTGAGTTGGCTGTGGGGGACTTCGTCTACATTATAGCCGGTCTCAGCCTCTAAGCGGCCCGTTACCTTAATACGAAGGATTGTTCACCTCCGTGGGAACCGCGCTGTGCTCACCTGGAGGTGACACGCGGCTGCTTTGAAGTGCCGCCGAAACCGGATCGGAGAAAAACCAGGTCAGTGTCAGCCTCACTGTTTTTTTAACCGGAGGTGGCCTCTCGAGCTGTGGAGGCAGGCATCAAGGAAATCTGGGCTTCCGTAACTCCCAGGCAATGCCACAGGCTGATTCCCTCAATGCCATGTCGCATCGAGGCAGTGATTAAGGCGAAGGGATTCCCAACCAAATGCTTGCCATCCATCCAAACATCCATTATCTTTTACCTGCTTTTTCCATTTTGGGTCACGGGGGTCGCCGGTGCCCATGTCCAGCAATCACTGTACGAGGGGCGGGGTACACCCTGGACAGGTTGCAAGTCCATCACAGTGAAGATTGACATATTGTTTTGAAAGTACCATATTTTGATTTGATTTGTTGTGATCCTAATTTCTTTATTTTTTCCTGCAAAAGCTGAGTAGTGTGGGTTGATGTTTTCACAGTATTATAATTTTTTGAAATCCTGTTTTCATGGGTGCCCTTTCAGTGGGTCTCTCGGTGTAACATACTTGCTATGGGAATTGCGCCCCCGTGCGATTACCTGAAGGAATGTACTCACGCCTTTACGTCAGGGGCGTCACCGCCGCGCCAGAGGCCCCGCCCTCTGGGTACTTAAGCGGCTTGCGCCCCTCCATCTTTCTCTTTTTTGCCCTTCACCTCGCTTAACACTTGAACTTCGTGGGACTTCTCTGTTGTCGCATCGCTCGACTGAGGTGAGCTTGCTCCCTACACTGAGCGTACAGAGAAATTTTCCTGCGTATTGCTGGGCTGGCGAAAGCTAGTCCAGCGTTTTTCTACTCACCTTCGAAGTTTTCTTCTTTTCCGCAGCTTTTTCGCTCGACGGCGCTAACTGCGTCACAACCTACTGCTATCATTAGCAGGCTAACCAGCGAAAGCAAGACGAGGAAGAAGACAGCTTCAAACAAAAGAAAACTA
>JBBPBX010048392.1:0-25766 GCA_038048925.1 Garcialebias charrua | reverse complement strand
ACGTTCTCCGGCTTCAGGTCCCGGTGCACAACGTGGAGCCGGTGGCAGTATGCCACGGCGCGCACGATCTGGGCAAAATGACGCCTGGCAGTGCCCTCAGCCACACCTCCGTCGTGGCGGATGATGTAGTCGTAAAGGTCACCGCCCTCGGCCAGCTCCATGACCAGGTAGAGCGTGGTGGGGGTGTCGATGACCTCATAGAGTCGAACCACGTTGGGATGCTGCACCAACTTCATGCACCTGAAAACAAGCAGCAAAAATTATAAATAAATGATTGGACAAATGGAAAGTCTAGTCTTTTATTTTGAAATTGCTAAATCCTTCCATCTTCTTTTACCCACTTCTCCTTTTTTTTTGGCTGAAAGTGTCAGATTTAACAGATACCATGCCACTAAGCCCATTTATTTTGTAATAAGGTCTTTTTTCAAACCTGACTTCCTGTAAGAGGTGGCTCGATGCCATCACGTCCAGTTTGGTCTTGTCGATCATCTTCACAGCCACCAGCTGGCCGGTGCTGACGTGACGGCCCAGTTTAACGACGGCAAAGTGGCCCCTTCCCAGTGTACGACCAAGATGGTAGAGCCCGGTAAGATCTGACCGGTCCAGACTGCTCCTGGGGTTCACGGGTCCATTCTGAGCAGAGGTCAAATCTCCAGAGGAGTCCATGTTTCATAAACAGAGGAGAGAAACGTGTCGCAGAGAACGTTGGGATGAAGTTCCTCACTGTTGGAGAGTCACCTGGCAGGAAGAGAAACATACAAACCCCAAAAAATTAAATTAGAACACTAAGCGATAAACATTTGATTGAAACAAAGTTGTTACAAAAAAAGAACACTGTTTAGTTAAAAGAAACAGAATAACAGCTAAAAGGCCACTACACACCTTGGGGTGTCTATGAGTGCACACCTAATTCCCCAGCTCCCGGGCGCTTTCTATGGCTGCTCACTGCACCACCTGGTGGTGGTTGGGTTAAATGCAGAGACAAATTTCGTCTTGTATGGGAAACATACACAGATGACAGAAATGTGACATTTATTTATTTATTTATTTAAAGGGGACCACAGATGCAAAATTCACTTTTTAATGTTTTTTTTACTCAACTTTGGGTATTTACTTCATAAAAAAACAGTCCTTGTGCCAAAAAAATGCACCCAGTGGTTTATTTACTCTAAGTAGATTTATTTATTTTTGATAAATACACCAGGATTCACACTTCCTGCAGTTATTGACGTCACAGGCCGTAGCCAATCACCTCAAACCTGAGTCCAGCCCCTCACCTAGCAACCCCTGGTTAGGCTCAACCCACTTCTGTATTAAACACATGACTGTTGTTTTTCATGATTTCATCTCATCTTTTGTTTATATGTTCTTAATTTCATGTGTACAGCACTTTGTTGCAGCTGTGTTTTTTTTAAATGGCTTTATAAATAAAGTATAATTGTTATTTTTATATTTTAGTTCAATTTTTAGTGTATTTGCGATCGCTCCCAACGCGCAGCCGTCAAAAATTAAACGAGCGGACCCCCGGCGTAGGGACCAGCGGCAACGGGACCCTCTTCTGGCGGATGGAGCGGAGCTTCAATTGTACAGCCTCGCTGCTGCCCTCGCAGCAGCCTCGCAGCAGCGAGGACCTTCTCCTTACTGATTAATTTACGGGAGACACTTGGTGAACTTTGTTGTCTTGACTGGAACAGCGATAACTCCCAAAATCTCCGCGTGCAACGAGCGAAGCTGGCGAACACCGGAAGAGGAACAAGCTAACATTAGCTTCGGATTCGGGTGGTCTCATGCTAAAAGGAGCAGCTAATTGCGGCGCGCTCAGACGGGTTTCGGTAAGTTATCTTAAGCTAGCACTAACAGTAAGTCAAATGAGTAATAAAAAAAGAGCTAATTTTAAAACAACAACACATTACAGATACTGGCTGTTACAGAGGGCGTTAACAGATCGTTGAAGGGCGTGGACTTCAAGAAACCGGTCGTTCAAAACGAAAGTTAAAAATGGCAGAATTAAAAAGGGTATAATTAATTATCTAAGAATTATTTTGTGTATTAAAATGAATTAATATTGTCAAGATAGCACACAGACATAACATAAAAATTTTAAATACCTATATGTGGTCTCCTTTAAAAGCTAAAAGTAACACGAACACTAGCTTAGAGCTAATGGTGACCAAAAGCTAGTTAAAAGCTAAAATATTAAAGAGTTAACTTTAAAGATTGAAATAAAGCACTAGAGTTAAAGGTAACAAAACACTAGCTTTGAGTTAAATGTAGCTAAACGCTACTAACTAGAAAGAAAAAAGTAGCAAAAACAGTAAAAAGTAACAAAAGACCAACTGAAAATTTAATTGAATTAAAAATTTTTTTTATTGAATTTAAAAAGGGATAGCTAAAATTATCAAAAGGCTAACAAGAAGTAGGGCTGAACGATTAATCGCATTTGCGATAATCTCGCAATATGTTAAAACGCGATTCACTAATCGGACGGGCTGCAATTTGACTGGTCACGTGACATGGGAGTGAGCCGAGCCGAGCGGAGCAAAACCGAGCAGGCAGGGAGGGGGACACCGCGCGCTCTAACACAATGGCTTCAGGCTCGACAGAAGTCATAAAAGTTAAAAATTCAGGTAAGTTAGTCCATGTAAACGTGTATCTGATGAGACCGCGGGAGATAAACAGAGCTTGAGCTGGTCATGTGACCGGGCCTGTTGTTGACGCTGCCCTGTTAGCAGCTAGCTCAGCAAGCTAACGTTCTGCGTGAAAAAGCGCAATCATTATTGGATTTTTAAAAAAAAAAACAGTTTTGTCGTTAGTGATATGAATTAATACAGAACCAGTAACACACACGTTTTGCGTAAGCCGTTTATTTTTTATTTTTTAACTAGCGGTGTTTAATGTTGTTATCTTAGCTTTAGCATAGCTATTTAGATGAGGTGATGCATTTTCTCATTACGTGTACCTATTACCAAACCTGGTCGTGATGTCACAACTATTATACTATCCTTTTTATTGTCTGTTTTAAATAAAATGTTAATTATTATGTTCAGTAATGTGAAGCTATTTAGTCATCACGTTTTGCATTCACTTAACGTTGACAAACTGGGAAAAGCTAAAACCTGTACATTGTTTTTAACTAACAACGTGAGAAGATTTTTCTGGTCCTCAATTTTTGCACGAGTGAGAGGTGAGGATGTGAATGTGTGTATTTATTTATTTTATTTTGTATTACAGGACATGACAGAGTGTCTCTCCCACAGTTGAAAGAAGAAGGCAGAGGCAGCAATGACTGAAGAGGGAGCTCAAACTTTCTGAACACAGCCTCATCACTGAATGTCCAACAAGATGGGGATCCAAAGAAATGAAGTGTTAATGGTGCATTCAGACCTAACAGCGTTTCAACGGCAGGAGCGTCCAGCTTACATTAAAAGTCAATGGGGGACGCGCTTCCAGACGCGTCTTGGCATCGGGCGTCACGTCACGTCCGTGTTGAGCGTGCTGGAAAGCGTTTTTCCGTGCACGTCAACCCGCGTCAGCCTCCAAACCACACATTCACCATGCTGAAGATTTCGCCGTTCAAACTTTCAAACGCCGTTCAACTCTCCCTGATTGGTTGATCATGGTGGGGAGAAGAGAGGGGGAGAGTCCCTATGTGACGCGGAAACGAGGGGGCGGGGGTATTGCGCAACTATGTGACGTATTGTTTGTGGGACACAGAAAAGACCCGCGAGGTCGTGTACTATGGAAGAGAAACTCATTGTAGCTGTGTGTTCGCGACAAGTCCTTCACGACCAGTCAAGTCTGCTCCACAGAGACAGAAATAAAAAGCTCCTCGCCTGGCGGAGTGCAGTGAGGACTCGGTATACCGGTAAGCTCCTCCCACACACCCCGCAGCAGTTTCGCGTTCAGGTCTGGACACCAAGTGCGTCCACTTGCGTGCGTGACGAGCTTTTTGGAAGTTGAAACGCTGTTCGGTCTGGATGCACCATTAGAGCAGCTCAAAGCCATTTCTCAGGTGCTGTAAGGTGACCGTTATGCACGCTCCCTTATACTAACCTGGCAGGATATTGAGGTGTTGGAGTCTTTCACAAGGGTCTGCATCCTGCTGTTACTGACGGACTATGTTTACATTATTGTTCCAAGAGTTTTTTATTTTTAACTTTACATCTAAAACATTTAATAAGAACAGATACTAGTTTATTTTGTGTTCACTGAGTTTGAATTCCCAGAACGAGTTGGTTAAAGCAGATTCTCTTTGTTTTTTGCACTTTATTTTTTATGATGTTACTGGCTGGAAAGCAGTAAGTTAAAAAAATTTATATCTAATTTTTTATATTTATTTATTAACTGTCATGTGAAGTTCAGACAGTAGTTAGGAAGTTCACTTAACTTGTATACTATTGTGTTTATGAAACAAGAAAAAATAGAAATGGTGAAAAGAAAAGTCATACATTTGCTTGCTTTATTTAATCTCTGCTTTAAATAAATCTGACATTGTTTATTATAAAACAGATTGATTTATTGCTTCTGTTTGTTGAAAAATACTTGAGAAGGTATTAAAAAAATAATCGCATTTTAAATCGCAATCGCAATTTATAGAGAAAAAAAAAATCGCAATTAGATTATTTTCCAAAATCGTTCAGCCCTAACAAGAAGTTCACTGTAGTAAGACTGGCTAAAATCTAACAATAACAAAATGTTAACTAAATGCTAAAAGTAGCAAATCAATACAAAGAAGCTAAAAAATAAAATAAAAACATTAAAAAGGTAGAAGTATCTGATAGCTAGAGGCTAAAAACAAAAGTTTTGCCTGTTTTAACATACTTTATAAAAACTAATTTTGCTACGGTTTTGCTACTTTTAACTTTGCCAGCTTTTTGCTACTTTGAGCTTTTAGCTAGCTGTTATTTAGCACTCGTACCTACATTTTGCTAGTTTTAGCTACTCCTATGGTCACTTTTTGTTTTTAGTTCGTGTTTTGCTACAATGAGTTTTTAGCTACCATTCTGAAACTTTTAGCTTTAGCTAGTTATTGGCTACTTATAGTTTTTAGGGAACATTTAGCCAACTAAAACCTAATAGTAACAAAATGCTTGTTAAAAGCTAAAATTAGTGAAAGGCTAAATCAATATAGCCAATGATACCGTTTGAGAGTTTTACCAATATCCATCCAGTGTTTTATGAGAAATTTTGCTAACAGACAAAATTATTTCAACAGGCCAAGGCAAAGTTTTATTTAGGGAACTTGCTTGATTAGTTAGCACTACGAGTATGAGTTATTTATGACTCTCGGCTACTACCACTCCAAACTTTAGCTTAATATCTGTAAAACTGCATATCAACTTTGCTGCGGTGGCCATCTTGAATTGGGTTGACTCCAACAGATGCTCATCCAATGTTTACTCTTCGGAAAGTGCCATTAAAATCTGTTCATTAATTCATGAGACATTTCTCTGACAGTACAGACACAGAGGGCGATAATACAAAATGGCCGCCAGGATCATTTTGGCCTTTCGGTCCAAAGGGAGAAAGGATTTAGGCGAGGTCAGCTGCTGTTAAAGCCTCGTCCCTTCAGGCGCCGGAGCAGAAGTAGACTCATGTTCCACTTCATTTAGCAGAGGCACAGATGACAGAGCACGTTCAGATTAACCGGATTACAGCCGTGCAGAATTATAGTCCAAGGAGAGGGGCAGAGGGACAAATATTCAGTTATTGTCTCCGTTGATGAACGGCTGCGTTTGGCTACAGCTCAAATTTCAGCACCCAGGCACAAACGACCCGCCGAATCAATAATGTAACAAAAAACCACAGCGCATGTGTCTGTGCACGTGAGTGCACGTTTGCATTGTTCCAAGGGTCGGGAGATGGTGTTAGACCTGATGATGTCATCATATCACCAGAGTACCGAACTCGTACATCATCATCACGCTCATCGTCAGGGCAACAACCTCGATTGTTTCTGTACTTTGTAAACAACTCACAGGTAAATCAATTCACACCAAAGGTTCTCAAAGTAAACTTTTAAGTATGTCCAGCACCAAATGTCATATTTAAAGACCGTGTAAAGTAAAATTAAATTTGTGTTTTGAGTTTGTCACACGGCATAAATATGTGTTATTAATCACCCATATAAATCTGACTGATTAAAAACATTGTTTACCTTATAAAATTAAGTCTCAAATATAAGGAAAAAACATGATTTTCCCAGGGTCTGGAACGGTGGGGGCGTGTCAGCGCGTGGGCGTGGTTTCAGCGCAGTTCTGCAGCTCAGAGCAAGTAGGAGGACCCTCTCGCTCAGAGCTGAACTGTGTGTGGAGGAGGAAGACAGGTTCATCAGTAAACCTGCTCTGTTTGCTCCTTTTTCCAAGAGTTACGCTGTTTTTAGTGCACAAACAACTCTGGTTTTATTTTAAAAGTTGAGGACACAACTATAATTCATAACTCCGCTGTTCTGTGTTTAGAAGATGAGCGGACTCGCGCGGCTGCACCCGGTCCGACCCGACACATCGCATGCGGGGGCTGTGTTGGTGATTAAGATAAAGAGGGCTGTGTTGGTGATTAAGATAAAGAGGGCTGTGTTGGTGATTAAGATAAAGAGTAATCACGTTGATAACTAAGTATGCAATGGACCTGTCGCATTTTCTTAGCAAAAAAGGAGCTTGTGAACTTGTAGGGCACAGGCTTAGCAATAAAAAAAAGAAAGAAAAGAAACAGGAAAGGCGGCGGCGGTGTCCGGAGGCTGAGGAGGGAGACGGTCAGTAGCAGGTGCCCTGACCATTAAAACATCCAGGGAAGATGCAGGAACGAGGCATAATTGATTAGCTAGCTAACAATGAACAAAAATATCTATGCTATTGCTATCTGATGCTATCTGCGATTCGCGAGTGAACGGCTCCACCCATGCGAAGAACAATTTATATGACTGGAGCAGCAGGGGGTGGGGCTATACTAATGAGGACCGCGTGACGAAACGCGGTCACGTTTAAAACACGCCTAAAAAATCCTGAAATAGAAATATGTTTATACACAGTTTGCTCTATAACTCCAAAATTAATTGAGCTACAATTTTGAGACTTTTTACTCATTTACAAGATTACAATTATCACATTTATAATGTTTATTTAAGAAAATATTGAAATTCACTTTACACGGTCTTTAAAAGAAAATAAAAATGTATATAAAAAAAAAACATAATACAGTACTGTAGTACCGTAATAGTTGGCTGTTGGAATGAAGCTAGCTTCTTCACGAACAGCAACATTTATTTTTTTCTTGTTATTTTCTTGAAAAACAAAAACAAAATATGACTCCCAAGAAATTAAAAATGACTTACGGTAATCTAAATTTTTATATTTGAACTTTAAGTTATTTTGTAGGTTTCCCCATAACTCTTGCATTTTTACTTACCGGTATTTTAATAAACAGATAGTTATTGATGGCAAAAAATTAACATTTGGGTCCTTTTTCATAACATTTCAAAATTGTTTATCTTTTTATATTCTTTCCGTGTCTTGTTTTATGCCCAGTTAGTGATCGTTATGTTTTTGCCTTCTTCTAGTTTTTTCCATTTTTATTTCTAATAATTTCCCATTCGTTTGTGGTTGTTTTAAACTTGCTTGTAATATTTGTGATTGTTTTATGGTTTTGTAATAGTGTTACCATTTGTACAGCTGTTGCCTTTGAAGTTATTGTTTGTATTTACAGTATTATGATTTATTTCTTAATTGTTCCTGTAAAAAGTTAATTATTTCACGTTAGTCTTGAAAATCTTCCTTTTAATTATTTGCCACCATTTTTGTCTTTGTTTTGTAAATAATTGTTTATTTATTTATTTTCACATTTCAGACGACTTTGTTTCGTTTTTGTCCACTTATCAAAGTCAAAGTTTCTTTATTTGTCATTCGCGCCACACGTGGTACATGTGGTGGAACGAAATTGTGTACACAGGGTCACAGTTGCATCCAACAAAAGAACAAATTGTAAAGAAAAACAGTAACAAGTAGTACCGTAAGTACCGGTAGTAGTACTGTATACACAAAGTTGACAATTTTGTGCATCTACCGGTAATTGAATCCTTAAAACAAGTTTGGACAAATGTAATTGTCTTTTCACTTCTGCAACTTTTTAAAGCGCATATGGTAATTGTTTTATTCCACTTTGTTTTGTGTTGCTGTACTATCTATTTGCATAAAAATACTGGTAATCGTTATTTTGATGTTTGTTTTTTTAATGCAGACTCATAAAACTTTTCATTCTGTGTGATGTTTGTTACAAATTTACAGATGATAGGGTTAAAGGGTCACTTTTTATAGTTTTAAATTCTTTTTCATTTGCATATTTCAGAACCTCCTGACAAATTTTACTTCCTTTACTGTGTGAATTTGGATTCAGCTTCACGTTGTTTTCCTGTACAGGTAGTCCCCGATTTACGAGCGCTCTGATCTGCGAGGTTCCAGACTTACGAGCTGCGAATTTTTGGAAAAAACGAAAAAAATACTGAGTTTTCATGTGTTTTTTCACCACAGTTAGTTAGCTAAGCATATGGACACACGTTTCCGATCATTTTTATGCACTCATAAGCAGTTTTTGGATGAAAATAGAGTGTTTGTAGTCGCGCTAGCGAAAACCGTTCCAATTTACGAGCGAAATTCCGGATTTACGAGAGAAATGGCGGCCGTTCCAAATTACGAGATTTCCGGTTTACGAGCGCCTCGTTGTAACGGATCTCGCTCGTAAATCGGGGACTACCTGTAATTTACTTCAGTAACTTTTTGCCATCAACTCCATCTGAACACTTTGTGAGTTTTTAGCTGCTCATACACCAAAACTTTCAGCTCATTTAGGAGATGGGCGGTGTGACTTTTGTTTATTGTAAACCGATATACTTTTCAAAATATTTTACTTTATTTAGAAATAATTTCCTCTTTGAAAAATAAGTTATTTTATTTATTTTAAACATTGTTTTCATTTAAATCCGATTTGACTTAAGCACACTGGCTCTACTTTTATGCTACTTTTAGCCTTTAGCTAGCCTGGCCCTCGCCTTCCTGCACAGCTCCGCTCAATTCTCATTTCCCTTCACTGCACAGTCTGGGACTTGTCCCATAGCCAACGATATCTCCGGTAGGTTTTGACCGGACCAATCAGAGAGCAGAAGGCGGAGTTTTGAACGACGTCGACTGACGTCGTCATTCAAAATGGCTGCCGCCACGAAGGAATTTTCAATAAAACAAGGTAAAAAACTATTATTTCTCTGCTGAGAAAAAATATATTTCATAGCTGACGTTATATCAGAAGTGTTCCTGAGCAATCAGAGAGCAGAAGGCGGAGTTTTGAACGATGTCGACTGACGTCGTCATTCAAAATGGCTGCCGCCACGAACGAATTTTCATCAAAACAAGGTAAAAAACTATTATTTCTCTGCTGAGAAAAAATATAGTTCATAGCTGACGTTATATCAGAAGTGTTCCTGAGCTTAACAGTTCCTAAATCAATTCACGAAATGGTCAAATCTGCTGGATATTAAATAGTTTCGGTTTGATATTTTCCAAACAGCCTCGGGTGCGCTACGAAAATAAATGATAAAAAATCGAATTTTATCTCAAATGTTTCATCTAGGCCAACAGTCAGTAAATTAAAGACATATAATTACACACTGGTGGCAGAAAAAATATCCACCGAGTGGTTTCTGAGCAATTTATCTGATAGCCTGGACCTCGCCAGGCTAAACTAACAAAACTCTGCCTCCTGTTCTCTGATTGGTCCATTCAAAAATCTCCAGGAGAAATCGTTGTCTATGGCAGAGATGCCAGACCCTAGTCCAAAGCGAAGTGAAGGACAAGGGTCTGGTTTAAACCAGGCTAGCCTTTAGCTAGCCTTTTGCTATTTTAGTTGAGCCTTTACTACTTTAAGCTTGCTTTAAAGTTTCTTACTAGCATTCTGCTAAGCATTTAACAATTTGATACTTGCGCTAGTGTTTAGCATTTACCGTTAAGCTTTTAGCTACTGTTCCACTTCTTTTGACTTTCTGCTAGTTTTGTGTGTCTTTCAAATTTTAACTAGCTTTATCCTACTTTTAGCTAGTGTTTCACCATTTTAGCTAGTGTTTTGCTATTTTTAGCTAGCCTTTTGATACTAAGCTTTGGGCCAACCATTTTCTACTTTTAGCTTGCCTTTGGCTACTTTAGGTTACTAGCTAGTGTTTTGCAACTTTTAACTTTCAGCTAGTGTTTTGCAACTTTTAACTAGTACAGTACTTGGCTACTTTTCTACTACGTATTTTGATACTTTTAACTTTTAGCTAGTGTTTTTACATTTTAGCTGGTGTTTTGCTATTTTTAATTTTTAGCTAGTGTTTTGCCATTTTTATCAAGCCTTTTGATATTATTGCCCTTTAGCTAGGATTTTTTTTAATTTTTTTTTTACTTTTAGCTACTTAAAGCTTCTGGCTAATTTCTGCTACTTTTAGCTTTTAGCTAATGTTTAGCTTTTTAAGCAAGTATTTAGTGTTCTGCTTCATTAGTTTTAACAGTAGCTTTAGCTTCTAATATAAATTTCGCTGTCATTTGGCATTAAACCTTTTTGGGGTGCTTTTTAATTTTATTTAGAAAATTATATTAGGTTTAGGTATTAGATTTTCTACATCTGCCTTATAATGTTTTGCTACTTTGACATCTTTGTTTTAACTTGTTAAAAAAAAATCTGTATTTCTCTCTTATGTTTGTCTATTGTTGATTCTTCTGTTGCTGTTGTCATCATTCTTTAGTTTGTAGACCGGTCCCTCTGTAAATGAGTCCTCGAGGCTCAATGAGATTAACTTGACTAAATAAAGGTTGAATGAATATATATATTTCTATTAATTATTCTGCTTCTTTTGCTGCATTTTAAATCACCCCAAAGCAGTGATGGGCGCCAGACCGCTAGGGAGCGCTAAAGCGCTAATCCGCTTACAGTGGACCTAAACTTTTTGTCAGCGTTTTTGTGGATTGACTAACTTTTATAATTCATAAGCGGATTTGTGCTATTTTTATTTAAAATGCAGTACCGCTAATAACTAATTATCTATCAGTAAAAACCAATAAACTTATTTACAAGCTCTTATGCTGCTTGTTTTACCTTTTTCCCCACCGTAAGAGCAGAGAGGAGGAAGGGTTGGAGGGGGGAGGGGGGGCAGAGCGGAGAACAGACTCGGATCTACCATGTAGGTAAATGATGCCGTTGCCTGGGGATCCCATCAGCATGGGGCCCCGGCCCCGCCGCGCCCCGGCCAGTCACCTAAATCCCTAACATTGATCCTGCTTGTTAATGTACATTTAACATAAAAATAATTATAGTTACGATGAAAACGATCATTAAATACGCAATAAAAAAAACGGTCGATTTCTTTATCCCCCTACTAAAAATGGACTATTCCATCTTGACATCTTCCGGGTTAGAGGTGAACTCAGGGGCCAATTCTGTGGCTAGCTGGTTGGTTGCTGGGTTACTAATGGATAAATCCGCAGAGAACCCTGCTGTTTCAAGCCAAATTAACGTGGCCGGAGGATTTTATTGAGTGTTTTGTGTCGACCATTCGACGGTGAGTCGTTATTTTTATGTATTTTAGTTACTTTTCATTAAATCTGTTGACTACCTATAGACGCTAACTCTGTGGCTAGCTGGTTGGTTGCTGGGTTACTAATGGATAAATCCGTAGAGAACCCTGCTGTTTCAAGCCAAATTAACGTGGCCGGATGATTTTATTGTGTGTTTTGTGTCGACCATTCGACGGCGAGTCGTTATTTTTATGTATTTGGGTTACTTTTATGTATAAATGCGGTGGCGACACACCCGTGTATTTGAGATTTAAAAGTGGTTTTAGGGATTAAGAGATCATTCTATTTTTTGTTAATTTCGTGGCCGAATAGAATATATGTACGTAAAGTATTAAATAAATCCTTTGATTTTTGTAATTTCATCCTTTTAGGATCATTTTTGTTACTTTTCAGTTGGCAGTGTAGTGCAAATATTGCATAAAGCTGCCGGCTGTATATAAATATATATATATATAAATATATAAATAGCGGATTAGATTAGCTTCCCCTAATTTTCATAAGACATTTGTGCTTTTGAAATTGTGGACCTAAAAAAATTAATAAGCGTTTTAGAAATTGTGGAACTAATTTTTTAATTAGCGTTGCCCAGCACTGCCCCAAAGTATTTTTTATGTTTCAGTCCACGGTTTTTCCTCAGCTGTTAAAGTTGATCTTTGTCAACAGTCCATGTTGTTGTTTCTCAGTCTTTCTGGAGGTTTTTGTGTCATCCAGTGGATGTTTAGTTTCCTTTCTCCTCTCTGCAGTTGTTTCTATTGATTTTTTTTTTTTGTCCATCTCTTGTTGTTTTTCACCAGCAGCCCTCATGCTTTTAAAAACATCTGCCCAGCCAGCAGCTTTAGAGGAATTTCACCACAAATAAACGAGTTTAAAACCTCCACAATCAGCTCTTCCTCACCTGCAGTCTTCATCACGAGCATTTATCACTAAATGTTACAACAACATGCCCGTTTGGACCGAGCGGACCCGGACGGGCCTCACACATCCGGGCTGTATCAGACCTCAGACCCTGATGAGGATCTGGACCCGAGGCCAGCTGTTCTCCACTCGGCCCAAGTTCTGGACCAACTGCCGCGGCGGGAACGTCGCGCGCACCAACCGACAACACGGCAGCGGAGCCGTTCACTTACCATGTTCCGGTTCTGCCTGACGGCGGCTCGGTTCCGACAGCGGCTCGGTTCAGTCGGCAGCCTATTGACTCGGTGTCACCGCTCCATGTCCGCTCTCCTTGCGGGGACACACTTTTCTCACGGTAGCCTCTCGTCGAGGAAGCTCGGAGCAGAACGTCCGCATGCCCCGCCTTCTTCTGAACTGACGTCAATGCATTCCTGCTCGCCCCCGCGACGCGGCGGCGCGCCTCGAGGCACAGAGAGGAAAGAGGAAAATAACTGAATGAAGCTCGTGAAGGCCAAGACATTATGTAACTAATTCTTGTTTTTTTCCCTCTGATGTCCATGGAGACAAAACTGTCCATAACACCATTTATGGTAAGTTGAAAAGCTAAGCTGTGATAATCTAAAGGGAGCAGATATTTTTGTTAAACCTAAATACAGAGTTCGAGGGGTTGGTCAACCTCAATTCAGGGAATTGGTTTATTGTGGAATGATTCGGATACTGTAATTAAAAATGCCAAATCATTATTTACATTTAAGAATTTAATCTGCGTGCGATTTTGTAATTCGATAATTATGAGTTATTTTTTTATTCCGTTACTTGTTGATGATTTTTTGTTTGAACTGTTTGAAAAAGGGGCAGATATAATAAGTTTATCTTCATTCTGCCACCCATCATTTTATTTCTTAATATTGTATAGTCACATTTGAGATTTTTTGTGTGTGTGTGTGTGTTGTATTTTAAAATGAATAAATTTAATTAAAAAAATGTATTTGTTGCAACAATGCATCTTGGCAATTAATCGTACGTTGTTGAAAAGCTTCTTTGCTATTCTTATTTGGTGCCACATTTGTTTAAAAAAAATCATTTGTGAATTGCATTTGCACCCATAAGCAGTTGTCCTCAAATGCAAGAGATACGGGTTCAATTCCATCAGCAGTCACATGCCGAAGTGTCCCTGGGCAAGACACTGAACCCCTCATTGTCTCCAATGTGTGTCCCATCGGTGTATGCATGTGATAAAGAACTGAATATAGAGCGCTGAATGTGTAAATGAGGGCACAGATTGCAAAGCACTTTGAGTGTCAAAAAGTGTAAGTACAGTCCATTTGAACAACTTGCCAAATCGTCTCTGCCAATGCCAAACAGCTTATTCTGCTTTGAGTGTCAGTCCCACATCTCCAGAGTCTGGGACTGAACTCTTCCCTCGATGTAGACGACGCTCTCCCCCGCAGAACGGAATTATCCAAAACTAAATCCAGATTTTGAGAGGAGAAAGGATAGAATGTCCAGCCTGCAGTACTGACCTCAACCCCAATAATCCCCTGTTGGATGAACTTGAGTGTTTGTTCCAGGGCAACCAACACAACCATGATGGTGGACAAATGCTGGTTGAATAGACATGAACCCACAGCAGTGTGTGACTAAGCTGGTGAGCAGCATGAAAAGGGGATTCCAGGCTGTGGCTGCGTATGGTTCTTCCACATGCTACTGAGCTTCAAAGATCCAATCCAATAAAAGACAACAAGCAAGAGTAAAGTTGTTGTGACTTGGCACTATATACCTGTAAATAAATTGAATTGAGTAAACAAACAACAACAAAAACAAGCTGTTGGACACTGGTAAAGGAGGTTTGGCAAGTTTTTACGAGTGCAACCTATGTAGTGAAGTCTGCTGCTCAACCCACAAATGCATTTTCCTTACATGTGTGATGCCGTTTAAGGGGAAAGAAACAGGCTTTCAAGCAGTACAGATCTATTGTCAAGAACTACTGTTGCAACAAAGAAATAATCAACTAAATACAAATTTACATACCATGCATTTTAATAAGTTTCTATTAGTTACCACTTTGCTTTATTATAGTGGGTCCCAAAGTAGGGGTCAAGATCCTCCTGTGGTCACCAGGTTTGGGTTGGGGTCTTTGTCATCCAAGGGTAAGTTATGTGCCTGTATGTGTAATTTAAGGCAACTTGTATGTGCATTTACATACATGCATGTCCGATGGGTTATGTGAATGTATCAAGTGTCCTCACTTATTTACTGACTGCATCTGATGCATTTCTGACTCAGTGTGCAAGTTTAGGCATTCTTTGTTGCACTGAACCTGAATCAGTCTGCAGGATGAGCTCATCCCTAATGCTCTTTGTTTCACTTACAGAAACCAAACAGAAAAGTGTTACCATCTAGTGGCCATACTGAAAATACCACAATGAAAGAAATACATTCTATCCCTCCACTTTCCGGAAACTTGCACAATGGATATTATAAAGGATATACACGGTACTGTACTCATGTGAGTGTGTGTGCATTGTGCATGAATGTGGTCACTCTCTTCTTCGCCATCTTTTTTTAAAGGCAGTGCGCTCATCTCTTCTTCTGTCTGTAAAGTTAGCAGCAGCTGTTGTGCGCAACAGTCACTCTCACTTTCTACTCAGCTACTGTAATAACGCTCCACACACGTTTTCTCATTTATAAAATGCTCAAATCTGGGACAATTCTGGAGAGAGCTT
The DNA here is from genome assembly GCA_038048925.1 of Garcialebias charrua. Classification (NCBI taxonomy): domain Eukaryota; kingdom Metazoa; phylum Chordata; class Actinopteri; order Cyprinodontiformes; family Rivulidae; genus Garcialebias; species Garcialebias charrua. Next base: position 10,555 of record JBBPBX010048392.1, on the reverse strand, counting down.
TAGCGGGGGACAGGTCGTCCAAAATGGGGACTGTCCCCAGAAATCGGGGACACCTGGTCAACAAATGCCATAGTTTTCCAGATAAATTTTGTATCCAAGTCTGAAATGCAGGTCCGCATTCAATGTAAATAAAGCACATAGGCTGAAGGCAATCTGCCAAAAACCTTGAAGAAGCTCGAGTCAAATGACCGAGCTACAGTAGGCTGGTTGTGGTCAAAATCAAGTCTCTCTTGTAAATGAGTCATCGAGACTCAATGGGATTAACCTGTCTAAATAAAGGTTGAATGAATGGAAGAAAAAAAATGTCCAGAAAAAACTGCTACGTATGCTATTTTTAAGTCTTTGTCAATTGAGATTGTTTTAAAAGCTATCTGCATACTTTACAAATGAGTCTAAACTTGTACCATACACAAAAATGTATTGTAATTCTCATTCCCAAATGGCTCTTCCATAAACATCGCCGTTCCAGACCTGCTGTTTTCAGCCACTTTGATTGTTTCCATGGGTAAAGAATCACACGTGGTAGTTGGCAGACATGTACAGACATGTAAGAATCTCGTTTATTTACACAAATCATTCCTACTATAAACACGATGAACAGCTGCTTCTAAGTTTGCCAGCCATTACAAAGTAAAAGACTGGACAAGGTTCTGATCACTTGATGATTCTGTTACTGTTGCTCAGCGCCTCAGTCAATTTGGTCTGCAGGATCTCTTTGTTTGAGTACAACGGCAGCTCCAGGATTGAGTCACATGTATGGGTCTCAGGATAGTACTGGTCATAGGAGAGGTCCGGGATGCATTTAACTCTGATGGTTATCTTGATTTTGTCCAAACCGAGGACGGGTACTCGTTCAAATCCGGTCACAAACCCTGTAGGAAGTGAAAGTGGTTTTCAGTCTGTATTTGTGGCAAACAAATCTAACCAAATAGCAATTGCTTTATGTATTAAAACTTTTTTACTCACAAAGAAAAGCTTTTTTGTGTGTATCTGTTAGCTCATCAAAAACTTCCCAAAACATCTGTATGTTGGGGTGGTCAATGTGGTACTCTCCTTCGTATCTCGTGTTCTAAAAACCAAGAAGGCTCTGGTTTCAGCACTGCAGTAATCAACACAAGCCCAGAAAGATGTAAAGAAAAAAGCTTCAGAGTAAAGTGTCACCTGTTTCATCTTTTCCCAGTCGTGGAAGTCTTTGCCCACCAGTATTTCCTGCAGTTCCTTGGGTCTGAAAAGCCTCACCAAATCTTGGTCACACACTTGGAAGAAACCTCTTCTGAACTCCTCGAACACAGATGCCACAGATGTGTTGAAGGCGTGATTCACATACGCATCAACAAACTCCTTCCTGTTCAACAGATACAAATAACTGAGTAAGTTTGAGCTGGGAGTTGGGGGGTGGGGTTAGCAATAGTTTCAATGATGTTTAAAAACAAGAAATGGGTGCTCAAGTTTGAAGTTATTGTGGATTTTCTCTAATCCAAACAAATCTGCTTATCCCCCACTAATATTTGGCCAAAAGTAATTTAACAAGTAGCTCCTGGACCATACGGTCTTTGTCTCCATCAACAAGTTTCTGGCTGACCACTTTTCTCTACGGGATAATTAGTAGAGTTCATCTACCTGTACATTGGTTGGTTTCCTGCAGGGACTGGGCTTTTAGTCCACAAAATTTCCAGTCGGATTGAGGTCAGGGCATTGGGAAGGTTTAAAATTAGCCTGATTTATCCAATCAGAATCCAGTTCTGATGTTTGGGATCATTGTCTTGTGGGAACACCCAACTGGGTCCATGTTCCACTGTCCAGCTGCTGGGTAATGTTTAAAGGATGTATCTGCACCAGTACCACAGCATGATGCCATCACTACTTGAAAGCTGGTAGTGTTCTTAGGTTTTAAAGCCTCATTGTGACCAAATAGCTCGATCTTTGTCTTGTCTTTTTAACTTTTTTCTCCTGAAAGAGGTTCTACAAGCTACTGGATCATAGATGACAATACTCATTTTTCTGTCCTGTCTGACTTGTGTTGGAGTACAAAATAAAGATCTTTATTGAGCCAGACTTAAAGTGGCCTTTACCTGTAGTTCTGAGGTTTTCCTCAGGCGTTTTAAAGTTTTTATTTGGACTTCATGTACCATTTTACTCATTTTTATTCCCGTCCTGACCATTTCCAGAGGAATGTGATGTTTTTAAGCCTGTCAGCTCTGACTTCTGGATCATTGAAGTGCCAAGAGGATGCCCCACTCGACAATGAACCAACGCTGAATCTACACATCCCAAAAAAATGAGCAAAGACATCCTTAAAATAGGACTTTAAGATTTGTTCTTACTAATATCCTGCACTGGCGTTTTCAGTGCCAACACAGGTTTCTATGACAATATTAGGCTCTTTTTTTTTATTATTAGAGACAAATTAACACTATTTAAGATGGATTTCTTTAAGATATACAAAAACCCTGCAAAGACCCCATTAATGCACCATCCTTTCACTAATTTAGTCTATGCCAATGTAAGCTCAACCTGGTTGGTGCAAATGTTTTATTTTTTATTTCTGTTGTAGGGGGTACAGGGGTGATCAGTTTTATTGATCTGTACCGTACGCCAGATGTACAAAGAGCAGGGTTTATCCTGACACAAATGTAGTGGACACACCCTGGTCTCTAATCACTCTCAGTGATGACCTTTTCTGGGAGTTAACTCCTGAAGAGACAGTAACACTTTTATTACTTTAATTTGAATCAAAACACAAATAAGTCACCCAGAGACTTCCTGTAATTTTGTTAATTCAAATGTCATCAAACGAATAACCTTGTTACTTGTATAAGCATTACTGAATCCAATGTTTGATAGTCAAAGTCTGTTTAATTCAAACTGTTTAATTCATGCTGAATAGCAAATGTTATTTCAAAATCCAAAAAAGCTAAGTCTGGTCCTCTGGACATTCAAAAAACAAACACAACGAGGGGGGGCGCTAGCGTGCAGTAATGGAGTAGACGTGTTTTGTAGAGCTCTGTCTCACTACCTCCATTTAACATTTAATAACAGCACCAAAGTTGACATTTTTCGCGCTGGAGAACTAGTAGGCACCACTTCGTCAGTATATCTCAGTTTTGGCCAAGTTATGCCAAGGAAAGACGAAGCCCTGAAGTCGACCGCTCAGGCGGCTAGCAACGATGCTATCTTAGCCGCCGTCAATAGCCACAAAGATGAGCTTGCTAAAGTCTACAACCTCATGGATTCTCTCAAGAAATCACTGGAAGGGTGTCTGGACTCCATCGAGGCTCGTATAACCACCCTGCAGACAGAGCACAGTGAGGTCCAGCACCGTTTAGATGACATAGACACGGCTCTGTCCTCTACCGATGCTCGTGTTTCAGCATTGGAGGCTACGTGTAGCGAGCTAGCGGCGGCTAACGGCCTACTCAAAACAAAGGTGAACGACTTGGAGGGACGCTCGCGCAGACATAACATTCGGATTGTTGGCGTTAAGGAAGGGGAAGAGGGTGACCGTCCTGTAGAGTTTGTGTCAAACTTCATCTCGGAGCTGCTGGGACAGGACAACTTCCCCAAGCCCGTAAAAATAGATAGGGCCCATCGGGCCCTGAGACCAAAGCCACTGCCCAATGAACGACCTCGGATCATCATCGCCAGACTGCACAACGACCGCGACGTGATGAATATTCTGCGGCTGAGTCAACAGAAGTCCCCGCTGCTGTACCACGGTCAGAAAGTTTTCATATTCCCAGACTACACGGCGGAGGTTTCAGCGCAGCGCCAGGCATTCAACACTGTGAGGAAAAAGCTGGTGGAGGCTGGTGCCAAGTGTTCCCTGCGTTTTCCTGCCAAGCTGCAAGTATCTTTAAACAACACTGTGAAAACATTCACTTCACCAACTGATGCAGAACAGTTTGTCAATTCACTGACTCATACCGAGTGACTTTATTAAGCATTTTATGCTAATGTTAGTCTGCAAGTTCAGCTAAGTTTTGGTGCATATTAATAACATTTATTGTACATAGTGTTTTTTTTTTGTGTGTGTGTGTGTGTGTTTTATTAAGCATTTTATGCTATTGTTAGTCTGCAAGTTCAGTTAAGTTTTGGTGCATACTGTATTAATATTTATTGTACATAGTGGTTATTTTTTTATTTTTTGTGTGTTTTATTAAGCATTCTATGCTAATATTAGTCTGCAAGTTCAGTTAAGTTTTGGTGCATATTAACATTTATTGTATATAGTGTTTATTTTTTAATTTTTTTTGTGTGGGTGTGTTTTTTTATTTTTTGGAGGTAAACACGGCTCGCTGGGTTTAGGTTAGTTACTCAGGGTTTCCTCTCTGTTATCCGGCAGCCTCCACTTTGGATAGAGGGATATGCCGCTTAGTTCTAGTTGCGGCAGGGGTGAGTTCTGGGTTTGTTTTGTTGTTGTGTTTTCTGTGTCCTGTTGTGTTTACTTTGTCAGCTGCTGTTTTTATGTTATGATAAATGCAGGATAATACTCCTAAGCCGGGCATGAGTCCTATTAATTTTGTCTCCTGGAACTGTAGAGGTCTTGGTAAAGCCCTGAAAAGAGCAAAGGTGTTTTCACATTTAAAATCACTTTCATCTGATATTGTCTTTCTTCAGGAGACTCATATTCAGCCAACTGAGCAGAGACGTTTGAGATCTTCATGGGTATCACAGGTTTACCAGTCAAATTTTTCTTCCAAGGCTAGAGGGGTTGCAATCCTTATCAGAAAGTCCATTCCATTTATCTTTAACTCCATGTCTGCAGATCCAGGGGGGATATATGTGCTTGTCACTGGTGAAATCAATTCCATCCCTGTTGCTCTTTTAAATATTTATGCCCCGAACTGTGACTGCCCCGATTTTTTCTGCAAAATATTTGACATTGTTGCACAATGCAATAATAGGGACATCATTTTAGGCGGCGACTTCAACTGTTATCTTGACCCATTGCTAGGTACCTCCAATAAAGTTGCTCCCTCTTTGAAATCAGTGCCGGTGTTAAACAATCTCATTAAGTCATTAGATTTAGTTGATATCTGGAGGCTTCAGCATCCTTCTGATCGTAAATACTCTTTTTTTTCACCCCCCCCCCATGGTAGCTTTACTAGAATTGACCACTTTTTAATTGAATCAAAATTAATTTCACGTACAGTCAGCTCAAGTTATCACAGCATCTTAATCTCAGATCACGCCCCTCTCTTAATACAGATCCACTTTAATCTTTATGCTCCGTCATTTAATTGGAAATATATACCCCCCATCAATTCTGATCAATCATTTCAGGACTATGTTTCAGCCAAAATCTCAGATTTTCTTCTTTTTAATGACAACGGAGAAGTATCTGACTCAGTTTTGTGGGAGTCATTTAAAGTAGTATTAAGGGGTAACATTATTTCTTATCAGTCTTCAATCAAAAAGGCCAGATCACAGCATCTTGCAGATATTCAGGCCAAATTGGTAGTTTTGGAGGACAGCTATCAGAATTCAAGTGATGATAATATACTCAGTGCTATCTTGAAGATAAAATCTGAATACAATCACATGCTTGGGGAACAAGTTGGTAATTACATTCGCAAACTTAAGCAAAAACATTTTGAACTAGGAGACAAACCTGATAGATTGCTCTCCAGACAAATAAAAGGCACAATGGCAGAAAGAGCTATTCATAAAATCTCTTCCCCCTCTGGCCAAACATTAAAGGTGCTATGTGTAACTTTCTGTAGAGTGCAGAACTTAGAAAAATTTTCAACAGGCAAAGCATTCTGTATGGCTCTGAGGGGGAGGCTCTGCTGAGATTCAAATTCAAGCTCTGTTTTTATTGGCTGATTCAAATTCAAGCTCTGTTTTTAATTGGCTGGTTACAAACTCTGTTTTTATTGGCTGTCATTGTCCTGGTCACTCTGTGTTTTTAGTGTTTTTATAAATGCTGATAGAGAAGCAAGGGGACTATAGTTTTTTTCAGAGATTACTTTGTCTAACATCAGTTTGTCAGTAGATAGTGACAGAGTGAAGAAATATGTTAAAAATATATTGTTTGAAAAGTTAGAGACTACATTACAATCTTACATACCCCAGCTTTAACCCTAAACTCATAAATGATGCCTTTTTCAATGATTACAGTAATTTATACACTTCCAAGACTAGTGCTTCCAGTTCTGATGCTGATGACTTCCTAAACTCTTTAAAATGTACCTGTTCTGGAAGAATCCGCTAGGGTAGACTTGGACTCTAATTTTACAATTGAATAAATCAAATCTGCAATACGTTCATTATCCTCTGGTAAGGCTTGTGGTCCTGATGGTTTCGGAATAGAATTCTATAAAAGTCATTACAATGTTTCCAAATATCTGGCATCTGTACTCATCCCTTTAGTTGGCAGCTCAGAACACCACATACAGAACACCATGGACTTTGTGGATAAGGTGAGGGATGTCATCATGGAGACTGATGAAACAATGGTCTCTTTTGATGTCACATCACTCTTTACGTGCATTCCTGTTGATGAAGCAGTAGAGGTGGTCTGTTTAAGGTTAAAATCAGACACCACTCTGAGCAACAGGACCACACTTTCCACAGAACAACTGTGTCAACTCTTGAAACTGTGCCTGCAGTCAACCTACTTCACATATGGGGAGCAATATTATAGGCAGAAACATGGGTGTGCTATGGGGTCTCCAGTTTCTCCTATTGTTGCCAACCTGTACATGGAGGAGGTAGAAAAGAGAGCTTTGACATCCTTTTCAGGGAGACCACCAAGTCATTGGTTCAGGTATGTTGACGACACCTGGGTTAAAATTAAATCTCAGGAAGTCCAACATTTCACTGATCACATCAACTCTGTGGATAAATATATCAAGTTCACACGAGAAGATGTAAAAAATGGCAGGTTGGCTTTCTTGGACTGTGAGGTCTCAGTTTCTGATAGAGGAAATTTGCAAACTGAGGTGTACCGCAAACCCACCCACACAGACCAGTATTTACAGTTTGACTCCCATCACCCTCTGGAGCACAAGTTAGGAGTCATCAGGACTCTGTATCACAGAGCAGACAGCGTCCCCACTAACTCAGGAGCCAGACAGAAGGAGAAATCACACACAAAACAGGCTCTAGAGAAATGTGGATATCCTAACTGGGCCTTCCTGAAAGCAGAGAAGAAACCCAAACAGGACTCCAGCCAGCCATCAGGTGAAAAGAAGGAACCCAGACCCAGACCAGTGGTCATTCCGTATGTTGCGGGAGTTTCAGAGACATTGAGACGTTTATTTTCTAAACACAACGTCCCAGTGGCTTTTAAACCCCAAAATACATTACGGCAAAGACTGGTTCATCCCAAAGATCCAGTCCCCCGGCACAAACAGAGTAATATTGTGTATGCTGTTCAGTGTCAGGAGGGCTGTGATCAGTCTTACATCGGGGAAACTAAACAGCCACTGGCCAAAAGGATGGCCCAGCACAGAAGATCAACATCATCAGGTCAGGACTCTGCAGTCTACACTCATCTCCAGGCCAGCGGTCACTCTTTCAGGGATGAAGATGTTCACATCCTTGATAGAGAGGAACAATGGTTTGAGAGAGGAGTAAAGGAGGCCATCTTTGTGAAAAGAAACCGTCCATCATTAAACAGAGGTGGAGGCCTCCGGGTTCAACTGTCCCCCACTTACAATGCTGTTATTGCTAGTATCACTCAGCCCTCTGTGAATAGCAAACAACCATCAGGGTGTTAACGATCCATCGTCAGGCTGATGGTCCTCCTTGATCATGTGAGCAGCTGGTTTCGGCTGTCATCAGCCAACTGGTTGATCCACTGTGGGAGGGTGCTATTTATAAGACTGAGCTGAACACAGCTTCTCAGAGAAGAGGCAAATTCCCTACGAGAAAAGCTGTTCAGGCTTTTGGTCCTCCTGCGCAATCATCCATCCCACACAGACCTCTCGGGATATCAAAACGGACCGGAAAAGGAGAGTGGGAGCTTGAACTGCGGCGGCAGGTTTGAAAACTCAAAATCGAGAGATTTGGAGGAATACATTTTCAAAGGCGGAAGACTGCTAAATCTTGAAATTGACTGTAACTCGGAACTGTCAAACAGTTACAAGTTATGCGGAAGAGAGAAGCTGTAAACGGCTGTTGAACTGAACTATTGTTTGGCTGCTGTGATGTCGGTAGAATTAGAAAGACGCAGTCGGAACAGCATGGATGATGGTGAAGAGGAAGAGGAAGAGATAGACGAACAGGGAGGGAAAAAGTGGGGAAGGGTGGAAAGAAACAGAGAGCTAATGAAAAAAAAAGGAAAAAAAGAAATGAGGAAACTACAGAAGAAACTGATAGTGATGATGCGTCAAAAAATCCATCTATGAATGTCATAATAAGATTTGAGGAAGAAGGGGGAGTAAAGAAAATTGACCCACTTAAGCTAACAAACACACTTAAAGCACAAGTTGGAGAAATCAAATATGCTAAAATACTGAGAGACGGAAATCTTCTGATCGGGTGCAATACAGAAGCTCAGATGGAAAAAGCGAAGAAAATTGGATGGGTGTGCAAAATTAAAGTCAAAACAGTTGTAAGAGTAGGTGAAAAAAGAGATAATGGAAGTAGAGGAGTCATTGTAGGAGTACCTTTAAATGTAAACATGAAAGACCTGGTCGGGAATCTAAAGCAAAGAAATGAAGAAGTAAAAGGAGCAAGAAGAATGACTAGAGGTCCAGAGAAAGTTGAAACTGAAACTGTGCTGGTGGAATTTGAAACAAAAGATGTGCCAAAGGAAGTTTTCTTTGGCTTGATAAGATTTAGTGTTAGGGAATTTATACCTAAACCAGTGAGATGTTTCAACTGTCAGGGATTTGGACATATTGCTAAAGTGTGTAAAGGAAAAAGGAGATGTGCCCGATGTTCTGGGGATCATGAATATGGAAAATGTGGAGCTGGAGTCAAACCAAAATGCTGCAGCTGTGGAGGAGAGCATAGTGTTGCTTTCTGGGGGTGTGAAGTGATGAAGCAGCAAACAGTTGTGCAGAAAACAAAGGTCACGCAGAAAGTAACATATGCAGAAGCATGTAAAATGGTTGAAAAAGAGAAACCACACGGAAAACCAAAAATAGAAGAGAGAAAAATAGAAGAGAAACAAGTAATCCAAAAGGTTATGGAAATGGTTGAAAGAAAAATAGATGAAGAGAAGAAGAAGATGGTGACATTTATTGCAGGAGTAATAAATGCAACATCAGACGTGAAGTCCAAAACAGAAAGAATTCAAATCATTGTGAAGGCAGCATGTCATAGTCTAGATATGAAGAACATCAGATGGGAAGAAGTAAGGGAAGAGCTATGTAGCCAAACAAGTCAAGAAGGATCATGTGGTTAACTCTTATCACAATCCTAATCCTACAGTGGAACGCAAGGAGTCTTTTGTCAAATGGTCAAGATTTTAAACAGTTTATTTATGAAGAGACAGAAAAACCTGACATAATCTGTATACAGGAAACATGGTTGAAGGCTTCTTTAGATTTTAGAGTTCATGGATATACTGCAGTTAGATTCGATAGGAAAAAAGGGAATGGAGGTGGGTGTCTTTCTCTGATTAAAGAAGGCATTCCGTATAAAATAATTGAAAGGAAAGGAGACTTAGAATATGTAGCAATTCAAATATGGATAGAAGGAAAAGAAATAATGATTATAAATTATTACAACCCGTGCAAAAAGATTGAATTAAGTGAACTTGAGGAGATAGGTATGAAAGGAAATATTATTTGGTGTGGAGACTTTAATGCCCATCATTCACTATGGGGGAGTGAGAAAATAGATTATAATGGTAATATATTAGAAGAATTTTTGGATGATAAAAATCTTGTATGTTTGAATAATGGAGCGAAGACAAGAATCGATATTAATTCTGGTAAAGAATCGGTATTAGATTTAACATTTGTATCTAGCTGCTTGGCTCCATTATGTGAATGGCAAGTAAGAAATAAATCATTTGGTAGTGATCATTATGTTATAGTCAGTAACATAAGGATGGGCCAGATCCAGATTCCTGAATTAGTGGGAGGTAAGTGGATATTTGAGAAAGCAAATTGGGAAAAATACAAGTATTTATGTGAAAGGAACCTTTTATGTGTTCAAAATGGTTGGAGTATTGAAAAAATGAGTAAAGAGATGAGTCATAGCATTTTAAAAGCTGCTGAGGAATCTATTCCAAAGACTTCAGGTAAAAATAGAAAAAAATTAGTTCCGTGGTGGAATACTGATTGTAAAACAGCAGTAAGAGAAAGAAATAAAGCATTTAAACTGGTCAAACGGTCCCATAATTTTCAACATCTAATTGAATATAAAAAAGCACAGGCAAAAGTAAGACGTACAATAAGAAGAGCAAAGAGAACTCATTGGAGAGACTTCTGTGATACAATTGGTAGTAGGACACAAATAGGGGAAGTTTGGGGTATGATCAAAAAAATGGGGGGGACAGAAGAGACTGGAGTTATCCAGTACTTAATAAAAATAATCAAATAGCAATAACTGATAGAGACAAGGCTGATATTTTAGCGAACACTTTTGTTGAAAT
>JBBPBX010048391.1:10681-25766 GCA_038048925.1 Garcialebias charrua | reverse complement strand
GTAATACTGTCCTGAGTTTTTGCATATAGTATAAAAAGTATATCTATAAAATAAACTGAAGGTTTTAGCATTTACATTTGCAAAGAGTGGCAAAGCAGCATATGAGTTAATGTACACAGTATATGTATGAGGTAGTTGATGTTGGTACACAGTAAAAATGCAAGTGTTGAATTAACACCCTCAGTGTTAATTTTAACACCGGAAAAGTGTCTATATGTGTCCAAGTCAGCTGGTGTTAAAGTAACACTTTCGAAAGTGTTAAAAGTTTAACACCCATTTTTTGTTAAATTAACACCAGACATTGTTAATATTCAACAATAGCTAGTGTCACATTAACATTGCAACAGTGTTAGTGTTAAAATATAATGTTAAAAGTAACACTGTTCAGTGTTAATCATAAACATAATGCGGTGTTGAAAAAGTAAACGACTGACACCACAAGGTGTCAATAATTTACCTTTTCAACACCGCATTATGTTTATGATTAACACTGAACAGTGTTAATCATAAACATAATGCGGTGTTGAAAAGGTAAATGATTGACACCACAAGGTGTCAACATCAACCAAATCCAATGGGAAAAAAATTTCTAAAAAAAAATACTCAGAAATGGAAAGTTCAACTTTTATTAAACCCATTTCAGTATTACAGACCTTCGATGCTCAGCTCATATAAAACAGTAGCGGGGCACAATATGTTTCTTTCATCATTATCAGCCGAAAATTGCCTGTCATAAGGCTGATAATACAGTATATCAGATTAGCGACACAAATAATAGCAAACACATCATCCACCATCTATTCTGAAAGCATTCAGATGATCATCTAAACACTCTAAATGACTTTAGCAGTCACAAATAAAATAAATACAGCCAAGTTTATGTGAACCCCTTTTGGGTCCCAGTGGATTTGCCATTTCAAAATCATCGTAATACAACTGTACAGTATTTATTGGGAGATCATGTTCTTGCTCTGAAAATAATGAGTGATTTCTGGAATAAGAACCATCACTGATGTCTCTATAGATCCCATCTTTATGGCTCTTTACTTGTTGAAAGCAAGTACTAGTTCGTTAGTAAACAATGACTCAACAGTTCCTAAAATAGGTACATACTGTACATAAATTTGTCATTAACAGGAATTTGACTGTAAACACCTGTTGTTTTATGCAAATGTGTATCATAACACACTCCAAGAACATGCTCTATTGGTTCAACAATTTTCCATAAAAAAAAATATATATATATACCTTTGCCTCTTTGTTTCAGTGTTAAGGTGTGTGAATAGATTTTTCATGTTCTCAACACATTATTTGACTTTGTTTAAGGTTTGCTCATTCACTTCAGATGAAAAACATGCAAGAACAGCATCCTGTGCTTGAATATGAACATAATTAACAACCTCTTCCATTGAACAAGTTAAAGACTGCACAATATTTTCAGAAACTCCAGCTGCTTGAACTTGGGCAACAGAGCTACACATGTCCATTAACTGCCACTTTTTAGGAAGACTTTCTTGACGAACAGAAGTAGTACTCAACGGGTCATCGGCACAAACATCATGGGTCTCAACACCATCTGTTCCAACATTGTCCACATGAACAGAGTCTATGGCAATAGTGTCTCCATGTGCTTTCACCAAGTGCTTCTTGAACCCAGAATACGTGTAAAAAAACTGATGAACAGCTATGTTCCTCACATTTCAAACGCAATTTGTGGCCTGGATACAAAGCATGACTAAATTTCAAATGCTGAAAAAGAGTTGAAGAATGTCTGTGCTGAACCTTACAAATGAAACATGTTGGCATATTTAAATGTTGTTAATGCTCACTCTGATTTCCTTGACTCTGGGGCTCTCCTTTGTTGCTGCCGCATCAATCCCATAAACTGTTGTTTGGATGAATTTGTAGAAGTTGAGTAGGGTTGCATCGTAGGACACAGCAAACACAAAATGCGCCTTAAAAAGTTCATCGAAGGCAGCCACTGCAGTCTGTACCACACAAGGAATGGGCTTCTGATCCAGGATGATGTAGAACTTTTGAATACTGCTCTTCTTTTCTCCAACGCAGAGGAGGAAGGGCTGTGCAGATCCAACTTTGCCAAGGAATGTCGCCATGCTTGTCCCCACCTAAGATTGAGAGACAGCACATTAGAAATAATGGTTTTAGACCCTCACAAGCAACAAATTAAGAACACTTTCCACCTTCCTTTAGCTGTGACCATGCCACAAAAGTGGATGTGACTTGTGACTTGCAAGGAAACTCTTGTGAGCTTCAGTGAAAAGATCAGTTCTAATAGGCTCATACAATTCTTTGTGACATTATGTTCCCATAACCAATTTTTTTCCCATTTCGTCATAAAATTTACCTTGATCCCTCCCATCCCCTCCAAAATTAACTATAAATTTATAATACAAATAAAAACAAATAATGACTTTACATTATACAGTCTTGTAAAACTGAGATCAATTTACTGTAAGTGAAGCGCAATAATGCATGTGAAAAACATACCTTCATGAACTTCATGAACTTCACAACACGATGAGCTGCCTCAGTTGCACTAATTTTTACACGTTTCTTCCCTTTGGGGGTTGGAGGCAATAGATGAACCAGCAGGAGAATGGCTGCCAAGTCGCTATCCCATTCTGATAAAATCATAACACAAGCAATCATTAGAATTACGACATGAAAATGCATACATAGAAAAGACTGTTGAACATATTTATCTATCAGTACATACTAGGGCTGGGCGATATGGAAAAAATCATATATCACGATATGGACTTTTTTATATCACGATAACGATATATATCACGATATATACAACACGATGTGTGTATGTGTATACAGGAAAAATTTGGACCAAAGTTTTTTTATTTTATTATTTTACTACAGATAGTTACAATTATAAGAATGTGAACAAAACGAACAAGGAAATTTGGACCAAAGTAGAAACTAGATCTACCTTAATTCAAGGAGTACGATTATGGAATGACTTAATGCCAAATGACAAATGTTAAGGAAGCCAAATCATTCCTTGTATTTAAGAAACTGGTAAAAAATGAATTGCTAAAAAAAATAAATGAATCTAATTTAATGTGTGATATATGTGAATTGAAAATTGACTGAGTTATTTACTTATTTTGTTATTATAGAAAATATTGTTTGAACTGTTATTAGATGAATAAGGAGCAGATTTAATAAGATTTATTCTTCATCTGCTACCTTTCATTTTATTTTTTATTTTTTTTTCTATTATGAATACGTTAATTGTTGTATTTCATATTATAAAATGAATAAACTAACAAACAAACAAACAACTCCTTTTCTACTTTGGTCCAAATTTTTCCTGCAGGTGGCGGTAGAACAACAGCTGCTAATTAAACTCACGAAGAAGAAATCCGCTCTGAAGTTTGAGTAAACAAAGCAAGAAACAGAAAAGAGAAAACGTTGCGTTTGATTGCGGTTCTGTTGTGTCTCTGGTCTGTTTTGTATTGGTTAACTGGACCCGAGTTCGGACTCGGTTGGACTCTGGGTTCGTGTCCTCTGGACCCATTTTGTCTCCGAGTTTCAGCGGAGCGAAACAATGGAAGCTAACAAGGTGAGCTTCCCCCTCTTTTTGGTAAAAGTTATTCTTCTCGGGCTGCCTGTGCAGCTGTTTTCTCCTTGTTGAGACACCGGCCGGCTTCATGCCGGCTGCGGCTCTGTTGCTCTCGAGTTTAACAACGTAAAGCATGTGTTGCAAACCCGCGCGTGCGTCAAACATAAAGCAGCGCCGTCATCTCGCAAAACCCCATATGAAGCTTCTTTGCGACCGTTATTTTTTTATTCTTATTTATCACGATAGAGACGATAGAAGGAAAGTAGCACGATAGACACGTTTCTATCGTCCCCACGATATATATCGTCATATCGCACAGCCCTAGTACATACCATAATCACGTGATTCCTCCTGAGCAGACAGAAGGTCATCCAGTGGAACGCTCTGTCTAAGGCTTTTGCTGACAGTGATGACCTTTGGTTTGTAGAATGTTGGGCCATCTTGCAATGAACTTCCCCAAGATGTCTTCTCCAAAGAGCATGATGAAGTCCTGCTCAATCTAAAAAAAAGAAAAAATACCATTAAAAAACCCAATTCAAAAGTTCGGTTAATCAAATCTCAGAGTTTCTCACCAAGCCTGGTGTATCCAAGAATCTAGGGAAGTGATCCAAGATGAGTGATGACTGGTCCAGATCATATAGCATATTCTGTCTATGCTTAAATGTTGCCTTCATTCAAACACTTCTATGGCCAAAGCTCCATCTGAGATGAACTCCAAAAACTCATCTGTCACATGCACAACAAAGTCCTGGAGAAAACAAGAAGGGTCAGGGTAAAGATGATTTGAAAATAAAACTGACAAGAATCGAGGCATCAGAGACTCTTCCTGTACCTTGCAGTGATCAAACTGGACAGTGAAGTGAGCGTCAGAGCTTCGAGAAGGTCTGTCAGGGCTGACCATGGGAGGAACCACGGTGGGCTCGCTGTGCTCCCAGAATGTGTACTGACAGAAGACAAAGTTGGACAGGTTGAGCGGCAGCCCCGTGGTCTCTTTGATCCTCACCTGGACGAGACAAACAACGATTCTCTCAGAAGGAAAGACTTTTAAAGTCTTTGTTGTAACCTGCCAAGAGGTGTGGTGTGGGCTTTCTTACCCTGCAGCTGAGCCTTTTGGACATGTGGACGATCTCTCCGTTGGTGTCCATGACCTCGTAGCAGCTACATTCACTGGAATTCTCTGATGACTCGTCCGCCCAGGAAAGACTCACAGGAACAGCTCCACTGACTCGCTGCAGCTCAACATGCAACCTGCCAGCCACCTGTACACATGAGCAGAATGTCACTGCAAGATCCAGAAAATTCTGACTGGCTGGTATCCTGTTTTTTATTTTTAAGTATTTTTTTTTGCAACCAAACTACTTCTGCATACTTTATGCTATTTAGCTGTCCATATTTTATTTTATACTTTTAGCTCTGTGATGGATGTCCTCCACCTCTCGTACAGTGAGTGCTGGAGATAGGCACCAGTTGCCCCTGACCTGGAAAGGGACAACAGGATAAGTAGATGGATGGATGGAAGCGTGGATGTATGTATGGATGGATGAGTAGATGGATGGATGTGTGGATGGATGAATGGGTGGAAGGATGGATAGATGGAAGGGTGGACGGATGGATGAGTGGGTGGATGGATTGATGGGTGGATAGATGGAAGTGTGGATGGATGTATCGATGGACAGATGGATGTGTGGGTATGGATGATGGGTGTGTAGGTGGATGGATGGATGGGTGGGTGGGTGGATGGATGGATGGGTGGGTGGATGAATGGGTGGAAGGATGGATAGATGGAAGGGTGGACGGATGGATGAGTGGGTGGATGGATTGATGGGTGGATAGATGGAAGTGTGGATGGATGTATCGATGGACAGATGGATGTGTGGGTATGGATGATGGGTGTGTAGGTGGATGGATGGATGGGTGGGTGGGTGGATGGATGGATGAATGGGTGGAAGGATGGATAGATGGAAGGGTGGACGGATGGATGAGTGGGTGGATGGATTGATGGGTGGATAGATGGAAGTGTGGATGGATGTATCGATGGACAGATGGATGTGTGGGTATGGATGATGGGTGTGTAGGTGGATGGATGGATGGATGGGTGGGTGGATGGACTGATGCTACTTTTAGCTTGCCTTTAAATGAATGAATTTTAAAATGGATCATTCTATTTTCCACCTTGACACAACTCACATGTTTTGCCATCAGGTGGTCCTTCAACCAGTCGTCTTCTCTGTGATCACTGTAGATGAGCTTGCTGAGCTTGAAGATTCAAGTGACGAGGCTGACTCAGAACTGAAGGAAGCGTCTGTTACCTCACTCTCGTCAACGACGCCCACTGTATAAAGTTTAGAAGACATTACAAGTTGAACTTAACTTTTGATTTATATATTTTTTAAAATGCATTAGAAGGAACACTTGTTTTAATGCTTTTAAATCTTACCAAAGTGCTTAGTGACTACTTTTGAAAGATACTGTTGCAGACCTCAGGAGTTCATCAAAAATGTCAGAATCCACATCAACTCCAGAAGAGTCTTTCAGGTCTACACATATTTCACTTGACAAATTGAATTTAGCATAAACTGGAAGGAAAAAAAATACACACCTTAACTAATTTATAGCATACGGTTAGAACTTGTAAGAGCCAATTAAATTTATAATTAGAAAATATTTTGAATAGCATTTTCAGACAATGAACTGGTGGTTGAAATGGTACATTTTGTCTTTAAAGTTACCCATATTGTTTGACATCACCATTTTTATGAAAAATAATGACTTAATTATTACTTGAACAAAGACAGGGGTTGATTAATAAGCATTCTGGGCATAATTTGAGATAAACTACGTTAAGCTTACTTCATTTAATGGCAGCTGCTACAACATCATAATTAGTACTCAACTTACCCTCGTGCATGAATTTCAAGTAATCATAGCAGTCATCTGTTACTGGAACACAAACCCATTTCTGGACTGTCTGATGCCACTTGAACACAGCATTTCTGCAGAGCACAAAAGGGACAAGATCCAAGCTTTAACAACACCTTACAGATGTTAAAAACCAGCTATTTATCCCTTCCACTATCACTTTGAACACGTTAGCTCTTTCAGCTAAACTTTATCCAAGCTAGAGTGTTGAGCTAGCTAGCTAGTCGTCAGAATCCACTCCCTGCCGGCTAGCCGTACGACAACAAAAGCAACACGCAGCTAGTCGCCGCAGCATATTACCGTATCTTGTAAACGTGCACAAATACGCTAGTGAGAGCTGACGGAGCTGAGTGGAGGCTCACTTTACCGCAGTCCGTAACGTGACTTGCTTTGCTACTGGTACAGTACTGTACTATGAACGCTGTTTCTGTTTTACGTCGTAAACGGAGTACGGCGGATAGACAGAGGCGGACGTTGGTTTTACGTCGTAAACGCAATACGGAATACGGAGGATGGACGTAAGAATACGAGTCACCAGCAAATACAGGCCATTAACTCTTTTTTTCACTTCATTATGGCTCAAAAACATACGTGTGTTTTTTTTATTATGTAGGGCACTGTGTTAGGATAGGCTAAGTGCTTGGTAATACAGAACTGTACATGTGGTGCAGAACGTATGTTTGGATTTACGTCAAAAATTGCTTTACGTCTAATCTACGGAGCTCTATGGTGGACTTTTTTCGCGCTCTTTTGCGTTCCGTCTCAAAAGTTTACCCAGCAACAGGACGAACCAGACAACAGCCACAATGAAACCATAAATTATGTAAAATAGTTGAAAACATTCGACATTTATGTTGGATTAAAACCTTTTTTTATTATTATTTTGAGTAACCTTACGGAAAATGAACTCCTCTGAAGCTAGCTGTTTGCAATGTTAGCTTTTTACATAACACATCGCCAATATTTCAAACTAAAAAGCACATTCCCAACAAAACAATAGTCATGTACAGATATTTAGCTTACCTTTAGGAAAGAATTGTGTCTTTCGTGTGCGAACAGAAGCCATATCGACCAGTGACTGGTGGCAACACGACAGAAAGTAGAAGGCACCCTGCAGACGTTACGCGAAGGCGGGGCTTAAAGCAACACCACCCAATTAGCACTGGAATTTAAAGCTGCAGTATGTAGCTTTTTTTATGAACATATTTCTTCACTCTGTCACTACCTCCTGACAGACTGATGTTAGCCAGGTAATCTCTGAAAAAAAAAAAAAATATATATTGTCCCCTTGCTTCTCCAGGTGGTAAATAAGCATTTCTAAAAAGAAAAGGTGACCCACCATTTTCCAGCCAATAAAAACAGAGTTTGTAACCAGCCAATAAAAACAGAGCTTGAATTTGAATCAGCCAATAAAAACAGAGCTTGAATTTGAAATTTAACAGACCACAAGGGGGCAGAGCGGGATCAGAATGCTTTGCCTGTTGAAAATATTTCTAAGTGCTGGAGTTCTACAGAAACTGCATACTGTACCTTTAACAATGCAAATATGACGAATATTACGCAGGCAGTGTTTTTTTAAAGCTGTGTGATGTTAAAACAACACTCACACTCTTTATTTAACACTACACCTGAGATTTTAACACTGGCATTTTTACTGTGTATAGAGGCAAAGTGGCATATGCAGTAAGGCACATTGGGCATCCTTAAGGCTAGTCAGAGAATACTGTATATGTATCAGCAGTAGTGTAGATAGTGTAAATGTAAACAGTAGTAATAAATGTAAAACAGTAGTAATAAATGTAAACAGTATTAATAAATGTAAACAGTGAATGTAAACAGTAGTATGACTATAGGCAGTGATGTAATACAAACATTAGTGCAAATATGAGAAGTAGTGCAAACTGAATGAGCACATGACCGAGAGTTTAGTGAATAACCCGTTTGATGACACAGAGTCCAGTGTTAAAATCTTTGTGTTGAGTGGTAATGTGTGAGAAAGTTTTTTGTGTTAAGGCAGTTCAAATGGGAGGGGAGGCAGAGCAGGCAGAGTGTTTAGCATTCTGGCTGCCTGATGAACCGAGCTGTCTCTCAGTCTGCTGGTTCGAGCCTGAAGACTCTTCAGTCTCCTCCCTGATGTTTTCATGTGTACAGCATTTTGTTGCAGCTGTGGTTGTTTTAAATGGCTTTATAAATAAAGTATTATTATTTAAATTATTATTTTTATTATTTTTAACCCGAATTACACCGTTGTCGTTTCCGGTCGCAATGTTTTTAGCTTCTGTTAGCTCCGGCTTCGAGAGCCAAACCGTGTTGGTTCAGAGATTGCTCTGCGTGGACACATGCACTTCAGCTGAACGGCGGTTTCGCGGAGAAACAGATAGACGAAGGACAAAGACGCTGTGGAACGCGTGAAGCAGCAGACAGCGAGATGTAGTGGAAATACCACGAGCTAACATGCTAATGCTAACGGACCCAACAGGCGCGGCGGCGGAGAGCCTGCTGCAGCCTGGAGCTCGCATCGATGTCTGCTTGGTAGCCTCAGATGTTGGATGAAGACCGAGGTAACACGCTAAAACGCGGATAAACAGCTGGCAGCCTTTTTGGAAGTACGACACAGAGCTAACGGAGGCTAAAATGCTAACGAGGCCCGACCGGAGACACGGACCGACGGGCGGCGAAGACCAGCTCGCAGTAAGAAATTGTATTTTTTAAATTTAATTACAGTACTGTATGACTCTAATTGTACTGTACAGTACTGTATGTGTTTTTTTATAATTATGTAGCTGTGTTAGGATAGGTAACTTGGTAACTGTTCATTACCGTACATGTACGTGTATCAGTGGCGGCTCGGGTGGTCCCCGACTTACGTCAAAATCGGGTTACAAATGGCCAGTAGGTCCGGAACTCGTTCGTAAGTCAAGGACTCCCTGTATCTGCATTATTTTCTAAATAGTTAAGAGTAAAAAGAATACTTGTTTTTTCCTGAATGTTGGTTTTAAGAATCCAAAATCAGAACACAAAGGTGTAATCTTTGCTCTTGTTTAACTCTGTTGTTGTTCACAGCAGCTATAAAACAACTAACTGCTTTTATTTTATCAATACTACCGTATTTTTCAGACTATAAGGCGCACTGGATTATAAGGCGCATTAAGCAAAACAAGTTCATTTTGACAGATTTTTGAGCGCCGTGTACCACATGAAATCTGTTTCAGGAGCCAAGATGGTGTAGTGGTTAGGGCGTTTGACTTGGGACCCGAAGGACGCGGGTTCGCGTCCCGGCCACTACACACCTTGGGGTGTCTATGAGTGCACACCTATTTCTCCAGCTCCCCGAGCGCCTTCTATGGCTGCTCACTGCACCACCTGGTAGGTGGTTGGGTTAAATGCAGAGACGAATTTCGTCTGTGTATGGGAAACATACGCAGATGACAAGATTAGACAATTATTATTATTATATAAGCACAACCAGAATGAAGGTGCACTGGATTATAAGGCTCACTGTGGATTTTTAAGAAAAATTGAGGATTTTAACTGCAACTTATAGTCTGAAAAATACGGTATATCCTTAAACAAATGTTATTGCTTAATGAAATTAATTTGTAATCATAACCAGCTAAATATTTACACATACTGTACTGGCCTTGACTATGTTGTAACATTAGGACCTTGTGTGCTAAAGATGAACGTCTACCACTTGTTCATTTTTGTACAGTTAGTTTAAACTAAAGCAACTTATTTTAAACACTCCTTACTTGTTTATTTAGTTCATTTATGTTAGTTTTTTTTTTTACCATGGCCCTAAACAAGTTGGGTATAAGCCCTTAATTTCACTATAGTGGAGCATAGTTGGCAATTTCTTAATGTTTAAATTAAGAAATTGTAACATTTTTAGGAAAGGAAAATGTCTTTTTTATGTTGGCAACACATCTCAAAAGAAGTGGGTATAGGAACAACGTAAGGCTGTAAATGTAAATGAGGTAAATAAAGTACAGTTAGAAAAGCATTTTGAAACTAATTACTTTGTAGGTTAATTAGTAACGAGTCTGTTATTAGAGGACTGGATGTAAAAATCACTTTAGAGAGGCTGAATCTCTTGGGGGTGAATAAACATCTTAACCCTCCTGTTATGTTTGTTTCTGAGGTACAGCAATAATGTTCGTGGGTCAATTTGACCCGGGGAGTGTTTAATCATGTAATAGTGTCAGAAACCCAAAAAATCCTCCAAAACCTTTTTGTATCTGATTATTAACTCCAATACTAACCATGTCAGTCAATATTTGTGCAATGATGTTTTTTTTATTTCTCATAAATAAAGGATAATGACGACTAACTCATTTGGACATAAACAATGTGATTTACATTTTTTATGTTTGCTGAAAAAACCTACACACAAAAAAACAATAATTATCCTTGAAATTGATTTTTGTAAAAAAAATTATGTTACATTTTATTTTATTTTTTTCAAAGGGTGATCTTTATAATTGAACTTGAGACACATTTACTGTTCTGGGTCAAATTGACCCGCTCATTAAAATCAAGACAAATGAGTCATGAAGATTTGTGTGGGTGGAGTTTTCCCACGGGAACAGAAAAGGTTCCCGTCAAAAGTTGTATAAACACCTGCTTTCTCACAGTTTCCTTGTGAAGTAAAGAGAATAGTGAGAAAGTGGGTTTATGTGCATGCATGTGTGCTGTATGTGTGTGTGTGTGTGTGTGTGCGTGTGTGTGTGCGTGTGTGTGTGCGTGCGTGTGTGTGTGTGTGTGTGTGTGTGTGTGCGTGCGTGTGTGTGTGTGTGTGTGTGTGTGTGTGCGTGTGTGTGTGTGTGTGTGTGCGTGTGTGTGTGTGTGCGTGCGTGTGTGCGTGCGTGTGTGTGTGTGTGTGTGCGCTGTGTGTGTGTGTGTGTAGTGAAATATGTCTCATAGTTTCAAGGAAACAAATAGAATTGGAAATGTTTTTACCCTTTTTACCATTCATTTTGACTGCCGGGTCAAATTGACCCGAACAGTATCGATGTAACAAGTAGACGCAGAGAGTGGTACAAATGTGTAAAGTGAATCATTTTCAATTTATATGTTGATTGGAACTATTAAGACAAATAGAAAAAGTTTCATGCAGAAAAAATATTTTTAACTATTTTTAAAAAAAATGTAAACTTTAAAACGGGTCAATTTGACCCGTAACATAACAGGAGGGTTAAACTGTTTTATGTTCAGGTGCATCAAAACTTTATTTTTTAATTTTTTACCATGGACACCACATCCTCAGTAATAAAAAAAGAAAAGGATCGTACAGCCTGTTATCAGTACAGAGCTCAAAACTCTGCCTCTCTGATGTTATGGAGGTGCATTAGTGCATTGACCGTTTACACATCTAGAAAGGCACCATCAATACAGATTTTTGGACATGTGCTTCTATCTAGCAAAATAAATAAATAAAATTAAATCCAGTGTAGTGGACCTACCCATGGTTAACTGAGTTGATTTGAACTGGTCAGTGATGCTTTTTACTGACCCTCTCAGTAAACAGACAGTTAACACAATTTATTCCATTAGTTTGAATCAAAGGACAGATTCACTCACAAAGACGGGGCGGCCGTGGCGTAGTGGTAATGGCAGTCGTCCCCCGATCGGAAGGTTGGAGGTTCGAATCCCGGTTCCCCACACCATGTGTCGTTGTGTCCCTGGGCAACACACTTAACCCTGAGTTGCTCCCGGTAGGACTGGAAGGCGCCTTGCATGGCAGTCGCCGCTACCGGTGTATGAATGCGTGTATGAATGGGTGGATGGTTGGTATTGTAAAGCGCTTTGGGGCTCCTCACAGGGGGCTGGAAAGCGCTATATAAATAAGCTCCATTTACCATTTTAAGCTCCAAAGAGACTTTCTACTCTTTTAATTTTGTTTGATTCAGATATAATCAAAGTATAACCTTGTGTTATTCATGTGAACAGTGTTATGTTTCAATATGTTGAATGATCGTTGTCATTCTTTTATAGGCTGGTATCCTTAATATGTGCACACATGAATCAGAATGCTGCCTAAAGTTGAAATTTATGTCAAGTTGAGCTTTTCAGATTTGTTTTAGAAATGTTAAGACGCTAGTCCAAGTATCTTATAAATGGCTCCTCGATTCTTCTCATTTCCAGACACTTTCCCTAAAACAATCCTCTTTGTTTTCTAAACAAACTCTCTGTTGACCTCGAAGTCTAAAGCTTCACGTTATCGCTCTCTTCTCCTGTTCACGACCAATGAAAAGACTGTTTTCCTGATCTCAACATTTCAGTAAAAGTGTTTTGCTTCCGTGAACGCTTCAGAGTTGAAATGACAGCGAGACCTGACAGCTCTCTGTCTTGATAGCTGATTGGGTTCAGTCACGAGTCAAAGACTGGCTTATCAGCTGGGACTTATGGGTGCCTCCATAAGTTCACAGAGCAAAAGCAAAAGCTCCCTAGTTCTGAATGAACTTTCTTGAGGAACGCTTTATTTTGAAACTAATCAGGGCGTGTCACTGTCTCTGATGGAGAAAGCAGGCGTCACGACACGTAGAATCCATAAACACGCCGAGGTACAACCGGACTTCACCGGCCCACGACCTGTGAAGTGCAGACTGCTTCTCAACTCTACCAACCGAGACGAGCGTCTAACAGGTACAGAGTAACGTGCGATGGGGTCGAGCTAGTTTTCGTATGGAGAAGTGTCAGTTTCTGGTTTAAACTCAAAATAGATGACTTCCTCTTAAACCTCTTTTTATCTCATTCTAAGCTGGTAACTACATCTTAAGATAAGAGCCTACAGATAAAAAGTATTATTGTCATCAGTACTTATGTCTGTTGCTACATTTAAATGTGCTGATGCGTTTAATTTGTAAGAAATTGAAATCCATCAATCAAGTGTACATTGGTTTTAATTTTAGTTGATTTATTTTAAATAAAAGGTAGTGTCTTTGGCATACCAACTAAATCAACGTTTCCATTGTCACTTTATGGCTTCATGGTTTATTGTCCATCATAAATGATCACAGAAATATTGGGTAAACCTGAAAAAGAAAAGAATCCGTGAAATTACTATTCAATCTTAATAAGTCTTATTAAGAATCTTAATAAGTAATTAATTGAGGTAAAATGTGTCAGTTCAGTTTAATACTGACTCATATATCTTACACCAGCAAAGAAGACACAGAAGTGTAGAACAACTAGAATCTTGCATCAGACAAGAATGTGACAACATTCTCCTCTGAAACCTCCAAAAATTACATATTCGTGCAAAAAAAAAAAATCAAATTTACATACTTTTTAAATGGTATAATTTCTTAGATTCGTACATTTGTTAATAAAATTAATATTTGCAAATCGTTGCATTCAGTTTTTATTGATTTCAAAATGGTGGTTTAGCTACATTTGTAACGAGATAACGAGGAAGTGAAACGTTCTTGGTCTCGATGCACAAAACGCCTGCCAGTCGGATTATGTTGCAGGTGCATGGCGTAAAGCAGATGCTTCTGTTTCTGAAAAAAAAAGAAGTTATTTTTTTTGTATTTTTTTATGTTATTCAGAAAACAATCAGGGCTGTAGCCTCAAAGCCTCAGGGTTAGTCCACCCCGGCTGCAGTTTGTGCTTATGATATCAAAGTAACATGCACCCACTCTTTAGAGCAGGTATTAAAAACTCTGCTGCTCCAGTTATCCCTCCTTTCATTTTCTTTTGATTCGTTTTTCAAAGCCTCGTGGAAACGTTGCATTCCTGCGATCTGGCTCAGGTGCCATTAGGGACGACGAGTGCTTTGTCTATGAAACTGGAGGCTTTACCTTCATGTTGTTCCACCTGAAGGCTGAGCTTGAACGAGTTGAAGAACAACTGAGTTTTAATGTGGCGAGAGAACAGGAAGCCAGAGATGGTGGGCAGCAAAACAAGAACGCCGTGTGCAGATGATGCACTGGAGGTTTTTCTGTGTAAAGGGCCCAAGGATGGCCGTTGCACGCTGCCATGAGGACGTGCACAGCTAATGGTGGCCCGAAGGTGTGAAAGGCTTATTTATACAAACAATCTGAATCTAAGTCACAAAAGGAAGGAGGATCTACAGGCATGAATCAGACAGCACTTCCTTATGACGCTTATGGTAAAGGCGTTTAAATTTCGTTATGTTTTATCATTTTAAACCTTACAGTGAGTTTATCAAGTGTCTTGAGTTTCACAGAGTTCACTGTGACCCTGTCCCCGTTTTTAATCGGTGCACAAGCTAATTGTCAGAAACTGTTCATGCCTGCTGCACGATAAATTCATTAGTTTTCCAAGAACAGATAAATAATGGAATGTTCAACTTAGCTTTATCTGTTGAGAAGATGTGATGAGATGAAACTGGTGTTTGGCCTTGCTGATTTTTGTTCTCACTAACCGTGTTTCCATCTATTTTCATTTCGAAATTTGAGCTAATTTTTGAAATCTCGCAAAAATGTAAATACAAATTAATGCGGATCAGAAGTGTTTCCATTAACTGGCTTGAAGCGCATCAACCAGGCCACGCAAAGCGCATTACATCAGACGTCAGCGTCATTACGTCAGACATCAGCGTTA
>JBBPBX010048390.1:0-25767 GCA_038048925.1 Garcialebias charrua | reverse complement strand
GTGCGCGCTTCATCTGTATTCAGGACTAAGTGCGTACTGCCTGGGTTGTGGACCTCCAGGCAGTGCGCGCTTCATCTGTATTCAGGACTAAGTACGTACTGCCTGGGTTGTGGACCTCCAGGGCGTGCGCGCTGCATCTGTAGCCAGGACTAAGTGCATACTGCATGGGTATAGCTTGTTATGGACCTCCAAGGTGTGTGCGTTATATCTGTAGCCAGGACTAAGTGCATACTGCCTGGGTTATGGACCTCCAAGGCGTGCGCGCTTCATCTGTAGCCAGGACAAAGTGCATACTCCCTGGGTTGTGGACCTCCAGGGTGTGCGCGTTGCATCTGTAGCCAGGACTAAGTGCATACTACCTGGGTTGTGGACCTCCAGGGTGTGCGCGCTTCATCTGTAGCCAGGACTTAGTGCATACTGCCTGGGTTGTGGACCTCCAGGGCGTGCGCGCTTCATCTGTAGCCAGGACTAAGTGCCTGGTGCCTGTATTGTGGACCTCCAGGGCATGCGCGCTGCATCTGTAGCTAGGACTAAGTGAATACTGCCTGGGTATAGCTTGTTATGGACCTCTAAGGTGTGCGCGCTGCATCTGTAGCCAGGACTAAGTGCATACTGCCTGGGTTATGGACCTCCAAGGCGTGCGCGCTACATCTGTAACCAGGACTAAGTGCATACTACCTGGGTATAGCTTGTTATGGACTTCCAGGGTGTGCGCACTGCATCTATAGCCAGGACTAAGTGCATACTGCCTGGGTATAGCTTGTTATGGACCTCCAGGGTGTGCGCGCTGCATCTGTAGCCAGGATCATCTGTAGCCAGGACTAAGTGCGTACTACCTGGGTTGTGGACCTCCAGGGCGTGCGTGCTACATCTGTAGCCAGGACTAAGTGCATACTACCTGGGTTGTGGACCTCCAGGGCGTGCGCGCTTCATCTGTAGCCAGGACTAAGTGCATACTGCTTGGGTTGTGGGCCTCCAGGGCGTGCGCGCTACATCTGTAGCCAGGACTAAGTGCATACTGCCTGGGTATAGCTTGTTATGGACCTCTAGGGTGTGCGCACTGCATCTGTAGCCAGGACTAAGTGCTTACCTCCTGGGTATAGCTTGTTATGGACCTCCAGGGTGTGCGCGATGCATCTGTAGCCAGGACTAAGTGCATATTGCCTGGGTATAGCTTGTTATGGACCTTCAAGGTGTGCGCGTTGCATCTGTAGCCAGTACTAAATGCATACTGCCTGGGTTATGGACATCCAGGGCGTGCGTGCTTCATCTGTAGCCAGGACTAAGTGCATACTGCCTGGGTTGTGGACCTCCAGGGCATGCGCGCTGCATCTGTAACCAGGACTAAGTGCATACTACCTGGGTATAGCTTGTTATGGACTTCCACATGTGCGCGCTGCATCTGTAGCCAGGACTAAGTGCATACTGCCTGGGTATAGCTTGTTATGGACCTCCAGGGTGTGCGCGCTGCATCTGTAGTCAGGATCACCTGTAGCCAGGACTAAGTGCGTACTATCTGGGTTGTGGACCTCCAGGACGTGCGTGTTACTTCTGTAGCCAGGACTAAGTGCATACTACCTGGGTTGTGGACCTCTAGGGCGTGCGCGCTTCATCTGTAGCCAGGACTAAGTGCATACTGCTTGGGTTGTGGGCCTCCAGGGCGTGTGCGCTACATCTGTAGCCAGGACTAAGTGCATACTGCCTGGGTATAGCTTGTTATGGACCTCTAGGGTGTGCGCACTGCATCTGTAGCCAGGACTAAGTGCTTACCTCCTGGGTATAGCTTGTTATGGACCTCCAGGGTGTGCGCGATGCATCTGTAGCCAGGACTAAGTGCATATTGCCTGGGTATAGCTTGTTATGGACCTTCAAGGTGTGCGCGTTGCATCTGTAGCCAGTACTAAGTGCATACTGCCTGGGTTATGGACATCCAGGGCGTGCGCGCTGCATCTGTAGCCAGGACTAAGTGCGTACTGCCTGGGTTGTGGACCTCCAGGGCGTGCACTCTGCATCTGTAGCCAGGACTAAGTGCATACTGCCTGGGTATAGCTTGTTATGGACCTCCAGGGTGTGCGCGCTTCATCTGTAGCCAGGACTAAGTGCATACTGCCTGGGTTATGGACCTCCAGGGCGTGCACGCTTCATCTGTAGCTAGGACTAAGTGCGTACTGCCTGGGTTGTTGACCTCCAGGGCGTGCGCGTTGCATCTGTAGCCAGGACTAAGTGCATACTGCCTGGGTTGTGGACCTCCAGGGCATGCGTGCTGCATCTGTAGCCAGGACTAAGTGCATACTGCCTGGGTTATGGACCTCCAAGGCGTGCGTGCTGCATCTGTAACCAGGACTAAGTGCATACTACCTGGGTATAGCTTGTTATGGACCTCCAGGGTGTGCGCGCTGCATCTGTAGCCAGGACTAAGTGCATACTGCCTGGGTATAGTTTGTTATGGACCTCCAGGATGTGCGCGCTGCATCTGTAGCCAGGATCATCTGTAGCCAGGACTATGTGCGTACCACCTGGGTTGTGGACCTCCAGGGCGTGCGTGCTACATCTGTAGCCAGGACTAAGTGCATACTGCCTGGGTTATGGACCTCCAGGCCGTGCGCGCTTCATCTGTATTTAGGACTAAGTGCGTACTACCTGGGTTGTGGACCTCCAGGGCGTGCGCGTTGCATCTGTAGCCAGGACTAAGTGCATACTGCATGGGTATAGCTTGTTATGGACCTCCAGGGTGTGCGCGTTGCATCTGTAGCCAGGACTAAGTGCATACTGCCTGGGTTATGGACCTCCAGGGCGTGCGCGCTTCATCTGTAGCCAAGACAAAGTGCATACTCCCTGGGTTGTGGACCTCCAGGGCGTGCGCGCTGCATCTGTAGCCAGGACTAAGTGCATACTACCTGGGTTGTGGACCTCCAGGGTGTGCGCGCTTCATCTGTAGCTAGGACTAAGTGCATACTGCCTGGGTTGTGGACCTCCAGGGCGTGCGCGCTTCATCTGTAGCCAGGACTAAGTGCCTGGTGCCTGGGTTGTGGACCTCCAGGGCGTGCGCGCTGCATCTGTAGCCAGGACTAAGTGCATACTGCCTGGGTATAGCTTGTTATGGACCTCTAAGGTGTGCGCGCTGCATCTGTAGCCAGGACTAAGTGCATACTGCCTGGGTTATGGACCTCCAAGGCGTGCGCGCTGCATCTGTAACCAGGACTAAGTGCATACTACCTAGGTATAGCTTGTTATGGACCTCCAGGGTGTGCGCGCTGCATCTGTAGCCAGGACTAAGTGCATACTGCCTGGGTATAGCTTGTTATGGACCTCCAGGGTGTGCGCGCTGCATCTGTAGCCAGGATCATCTGTAGCCAGGACTAAGTGCGTACTACCTGGGTTGTGGACCTCCAGGGCGTGCGTGCTACATCTGTAGCCAGGACTAAGTGCATACTGCCTGGGTTGTGGACCTCCAAGGCATGCGCGCTTCATCTGTAGCCAGGACTAAGTGCATACTGCTTGGGTTGTGGGCCTCCAGGGCGTGCGCGCTGCATCTGTAGCCAGGACTAAGTGCATACTGCCTGGGTATAGCTTGTTATGGACCTATAGGGTGTGTGCACTGCATCTGTAGCCAGGACTAAGTGCATACTTCCTGGGTATAGCTTGTTATGGACCTCCAGGGTGTGCGCGCTGCATCTGTAGCCAGGACTAAGTGCATATTGCCTGGGTATAGCTTGTTATGGACCTTCAAGGTGTGCGCGTTGCATCTGTAGCCAGGACTAAGTGCATACTGCCTGGGTTATGGACCTCCAGGGCGTGCGCGCTTCATCTGTAGCTAGGACTAAGTGCGTACTACCTGGGTTGTGGACCTCCAGGGCATGAACGCTGCATCTGTAGCCAGGACTAAGTGCATGCTGCCTGGGTTATGGACCTCTAGGGCGTGCGCGTTACATCTGTAGCCAGGACTAAGTGCATACTGCCTGGGTTGTGGACCTCCAGGGTGTGCGCGCTGCATCTGTAGCCCGGACTAAGTGCATACTACCTGGGTATAGCTTGTTATGGACCTCCAGGGTGTGCGCGCTTCATCTGTAGCCAGGACTAAGTGCATATTGCCTGGGTTATGGACCTCCAGGGCGTGCGCGCTTCTTCTGTAGCTAGGACTAAGTGCGTACTGCCTGGGTTGTGGACCTCTAGGGCGTGCGCGCTGCATCTGTAGCCAGGACTAAGTGCATACTGCCTGGGTATAGCTTGTTATGGACCTCCAAGGTGTGCGTGCTGCATCTGTAGCCAGGACTAAGTGCATACTGCCTGGGTTATGGACCTCCAGGGCGTGCGCGCTTCATCTGTAGCCAGGACTAAGTGCATACTGCCTGTGTTGTGGACCTCCAGGGCGTGCATGCTGCATCTTTAGCTAGGACTAAGTGCATACTGCCTGGGTATAGCTTGTTATGGACCTCCAGGGTGTGTGTCCTGCATCTGTAGCCAGGACTAAGTGCATAATGCCTGTGTTGTGGACCTCCAGGGCGTGTGTGCTTCATCTGTAGCCAGGACTAAGTGCGTACTACCTGGGTTGTGGACCTCCAGGGCGTGCGCGTTGCATCTGTAGCCAGGACTAAGTGCATACTGCCTGGGTATAGCTTGTTATGGACCTCCAGGGTGTGCGCGCTACATCTGTAGCCAGGACTAAGTGCATACTGCCTAGGTGTAGCTTGTTATGGACCTCCAGGGTGTGCGCGCTTCATCTGTAGCCAGGACTAAGTGCATACTGCCTGGTTTATGGACCTCCAGGGCGTGCGCGCTTCATCTGTAGCTAGGACTAAGTGCGTACTGCCTGGGTTGTGGACCTCCAGGGCGTGCGTGCTGCATCTTTAGCTAGGACTAAGTGCATACTGCCTGGGTTATGGACCTCCAGGGCATGCGCGCTTCATCTGTAGCCAGGAATAAGTGCATATTGCCTGGGTTGTGGACCTCTAGGGCGTGCGCGCTTCATCTGTAGCCAGGACTAAGTGCGTACTGCCTGGGTTGTGGACCTCCAAGGCGTGCACGCTGCATCTGTAGCTAGGACTAAGTGCATACTGCCTGGGTTATGGACCTCCAGGGCGTGCACGTTTCATCTGTAGCCAGGACTAAGTGTATACTGCCTGGGTTGTGGACCTCCAGGGCATGCGCGCTGCATCTGTAGCCAGGACTAAGTGCATACTGCCTGGGTATAGCTTGTTATGGACCTCCTGTGTGTGCTCGCTACATCTGTAGCCAGGACTAAGTGCATACTGCCTGGGTTGTGGACCTTCAAGGCGTGTGCGCTTCATCTGTAGCCAGGACTAAGTGCATACTGCCTGGGTTGTGGACCTCCAAGGTGTGCGCGCTGCATCTGTAGCCAGGACAAAGTACATACTGCCTGGGTATAGATTGTTATGGACCTCCAGGGTGTGCGCACTGCATCTGTAGCCAGGACTAAGTGCACACTGCCTGGGTTATGGACCTCCAGGGCATGCGCGCTGCATCTGTAGCCAGGACTAAGTGCATACTGCCTGGGTATAGCTTGTTATGGACCTCCAGGGTGTGCGCGCTGCATCTGTAGCCAGGACTAAGTGCATACTTCCTGGGTTATGGACCTCCAGGGCGTGCGCGCTTCATCTGTAGCCAGGACTAAGTACGTACTACCTGGGTTGTGGACCTCCAGGGCGTGCGTGCTGCATCTGTAGCCAGGACTAAGTGCATACTGTTAGGGTATAGCTTGTTATGGACCTCCAGGGTGTGTACGCTGCATCTGTAGCCAGGACTAAGTGCATACTGCCTGGGTTATGGACCTACAGAGCATGCACGTTTCATCTGTAGCCAGGACTAAGTGCATACTACCTGGGTTGTGGACCTCCAGGGCGTGCGTGCTACATCTGTAGCCAGGACTAAGTGCATACTGCCTGGGTTGTGGACCTCCAAGGCATGCGCGCTTCATCTGTAGCCAGGACTAAGTGCATACTGCTTGGGTTGTGGGCCTCCAGGGCGTGCGCGCTGCATCTGTAGCCAGGACTAAGTGCATACTGCCTGGGTATAGCTTGTTATGGACCTATAGGGTGTGTGCACTGCATCTGTAGCCAGGACTAAGTGCATACTTCCTGGGTATAGCTTGTTATGGACCTCCAGGGTGTGCGCGCTGCATCTGTAGCCAGGACTAAGTGCATATTGCCTGGGTATAGCTTGTTATG
This sequence comes from Garcialebias charrua, assembly GCA_038048925.1. Taxonomy (NCBI): domain Eukaryota; kingdom Metazoa; phylum Chordata; class Actinopteri; order Cyprinodontiformes; family Rivulidae; genus Garcialebias; species Garcialebias charrua. The sequence continues at coordinate 19,582 of JBBPBX010048390.1, read as the reverse complement.
GACCTTCAAGGTGTGCGCGTTGCATCTGTAGCCAGGACTAAGTGCATACTGCCTGGGTTATGGACCTCCAGGGCGTGCGCGCTTCATCTGTAGCTAGGACTAAGTGCGTACTACCTGGGTTGTGGACCTCCAGGGCATGAACGCTGCATCTGTAGCCAGGACTAAGTGCATGCTGCCTGGGTTATGGACCTCTAGGGCGTGCGCGTTACATCTGTAGCCAGGACTAAGTGCATACTGCCTGGGTTATGGACCTCCAGGGTGTGCGCGCTGCATCTGTAGCCCGGACTAAGTGCATACTACCTGGGTATAGCTTGTTATGGACCTCCAGGGTGTGCGCGCTTCATCTGTAGCCAGGACTAAGTGCATATTGCCTGGGTTATGGACCTCCAGGGCGTGCGCGCTTCTTCTGTAGCTAGGACTAAGTGCGTACTGCCTGGGTTGTGGACCTCTAGGGCGTGCGCGCTGCATCTGTAGCCAGGACTAAGTGCATACTGCCTGGGTATAGCTTGTTATGGACCTCCAAGGTGTGCGTGCTGCATCTGTAGCCAGGACTAAGTGCATACTGCCTGGGTTATGGACCTCCAGGGCGTGCGCGCTTCATCTGTAGCCAGGACTAAGTGTATACTGCCTGTGTTGTGGACCTCCAGGGCGTGCATGCTGCATCTTTAGCTAGGACTAAGTGCATACTGCCTGGGTATAGCTTGTTATGGACCTCCAGGGTGTGTGTCCTGCATCTGTAGCCAGGACTAAGTGCATAATGCCTGTGTTGTGGACCTCCAGGGCGTGTGTGCTTCATCTGTAGCCAGGACTAAGTGCGTACTACCTGGGTTGTGGACCTCCAGGGCGTGCGCGTTGCATCTGTAGCCAGGACTAAGTGCATACTGCCTGGGTATAGCTTGTTATGGACCTCCAGGGTGTGCGCGCTACATCTGTAGCCAGGACTAAGTGCATACTGCCTAGGTGTAGCTTGTTATGGACCTCCAGGGTGTGCGCGCTTCATCTGTAGCCAGGACTAAGTGCATACTGCCTGGTTTATGGACCTCCAGGGCGTGCGCGCTTCATCTGTAGCTAGGACTAAGTGCGTACTGCCTGGGTTGTGGACCTCCAGGGCGTGCGTGCTGCATCTTTAGCTAGGACTAAGTGCATACTGCCTGGGTTATGGACCTCCAGGGCATGCGCGCTTCATCTGTAGCCAGGAATAAGTGCATATTGCCTGGGTTGTGGACCTCTAGGGCGTGCGCGCTTCATCTGTAGCCAGGACTAAGTGCGTACTGCCTGGGTTGTGGACCTCCAAGGCGTGCACGCTGCATCTGTAGCTAGGACTAAGTGCATACTGCCTGGGTTATGGACCTCCAGGGCGTGCACGTTTCATCTGTAACCAGGACTAAGTGTATACTGCCTGGGTTGTGGACCTCCAGGGCATGCGCGCTGCATCTGTAGCCAGGACTAAGTGCATACTGCCTTGGTATAGCTTGTTATGGACCTCCTGTGTGTGCTCGCTACATCTGTAGCCAGGACTAAGTGCATACTGCCTGGGTTGTGGACCTTCAAGGCGTGTGCGCTTCATCTGTAGCCAGGACTAAGTGCATACTGCCTGGGTTGTGGACCTCCAAGGTGTGCGCGCTGCATCTGTAGCCAGGACAAAGTACATACTGCCTGGGTATAGATTGTTATGGACCTCCAGGGTGTGCGCACTGCATCTGTAGCCAGGACTAAGTGCACACTGCCTGGGTTATGGACCTCCAGGGCATGCGCGCTGCATCTGTAGCCAGGACTAAGTGCATACTGCCTGGGTATAGCTTGTTATGGACCTCCAGGGTGTGCGCGCTGCATCTGTAGCCAGGACTAAGTGCATACTTCCTGGGTTATGGACCTCCAGGGCGTGCGCGCTTCATCTGTAGCCAGGACTAAGTACGTACTACCTGGGTTGTGGACCTCCAGGGCGTGCGTGCTGCATCTGTAGCCAGGACTAAGTGCATACTGTTAGGGTATAGCTTGTTATGGACCTCCAGGGTGTGTACGCTGCATCTGTAGCCAGGACTAAGTGCATACTGCCTGGGTTATGGACCTACAGAGCATGCACGTTTCATCTGTAGCCAGGACTAAGTGCATACTACCTGGGTTGTGGACCTCCAGGTTGTACGCGTTGCATCTGTAACCAGGACTAAGTGCATACTGCCTGAGTTGTGGACCTCCAAGGCGTGCGCGCTTCATCTGTGGACCTCCAGGGTGTGCGCACTTCATCTGTAGCCAGGACTAAGTGCGTACTACCTGGGTTGTGGACCTCCAGGGCATGCGCGCTGCATCCGTAGCCAGGACTAAGTGCATACTACCTGGGTATAGCTTGTTATGGACCTCTAGGGTGTACACGTTACATCTGTAGCCAGGACTAAGTGCATACTGCCTGGGTTATGGACCTCCAGGGCGTGCGCGCTGCATCTGTAGCCAGGACTAAGTGCATACTGCCTGGGTATAGCTTGTTATGGACCTCTAGGGTGTGCGCGCTGCATCTGTAGCCAGGACTAAGTGTATACTGCCTGGGTTATGGACCTCCAGGCCGTGCGCGCTTCATCTGTATTTAGGACTAAGTGCGTACTACCTGGGTTGTGGACCTCCAGGGCGTGCGCGTTGCATCTGTAGCCAGGACTAAGTGCATACTGCATGGGTATAGCTTGTTATGGACCTCCAAGGTGTGCGCGTTGCATCTGTAGCCAGGACTAAGTGCATACTGCCTGGGTTATGGACCTCCAGGGCGTGCGCGCTTCATCTGTAGCCAAGACAAAGTGCATAATCCCTGGGTTGTGGACCTCCAGGGCGTGCGCGCTGCATCTGTAGCCAGGACTAAGTGCATACTACCTGGGTTGTGGACCTCCAGGGCGTGCGCGCTTCATCTGTAGCCAGGACTAAGTGCATACTGCCTGGGTTGTGGACCTCCAGGACGTGCGCGCTTCATCTTTAGCCAGGACTAAGTGCCTGGTGCCTGGTTGTGGACCTCCAGGGCATGCGCGCTGCATCTGTAGCCAGGACTAAGTGCATACTGCCTGGGTATAGCTTGTTATGGACCTCTAAGGTGTGCGCGCTGCATCTGTAGCCAGGACTAAGTGCATACTGCCTGGGTTATGGACCTCCAAGGCGTGCGTGCTGCATCTGTAACCAGGACTAAGTGCATACTACCTGGGTATAGCTTGTTATGGACCTCCAGGGTGTGCGCGCTGCATCTGTAGCCAGGACTAAGTGCATACTGCCTGGGTATAGTTTGTTATGGACCTCCAGGATGTGCGCGCTGCATCTGTAGCCAGGATCATCTGTAGCCAGGACTATGTGCGTACCACCTGGGTTGTGGACCTCCAGGGCGTGCGTGCTACATCTGTAGCCAGGACTAAGTGCATACTGCCTGGGTTATGGACCTCCAGGCCGTGCGCGCTTCATCTGTATTTAGGACTAAGTGCGTACTACCTGGGTTGTGGACCTCCAGGGCGTGCGCGTTGCATCTGTAGCCAGGACTAAGTGCATACTGCATGGGTATAGCTTGTTATGGACCTCCAGGGTGTGCGCGTTGCATCTGTAGCCAGGACTAAGTGCATACTGCCTGGGTTATGGACCTCCAGGGCGTGCGCGCTTCATCTGTAGCCAAGACAAAGTGCATACTCCCTGGGTTGTGGACCTCCAGGGCGTGCGCGCTGCATCTGTAGCCAGGACTAAGTGCATACTACCTGGGTTGTGGACCTCCAGGGTGTGCGCGCTTCATCTGTAGCTAGGACTAAGTGCATACTGCCTGGGTTGTGGACCTCCAGGGCATGCGCGCTTCATCTGTAGCCAGGACTAAGTGCCTGGTGCCTGGGTTGTGGACCTCCAGGGCGTGCGCGCTGCATCTGTATTCAGGACTAAGTGCATACTGCCTGGGTATAGCTTGTTATGGACCTCTAAGGTGTACGCGCTACATCTGTAGCCAGGACTAAGTGCATACTGCCTGGGTTATGGACCTCCAAGGCGTGCGCGCTGCATCTGTAACCAGGACTAAGTGCATACTACCTAGGTATAGCTTGTTATGGACCTCCAGGGTGTGCGTGCTGCATCTGTAGCCAGGACTAAGTGCATACTGCCTGGGTATAGCTTGTTATGGACCTCCAGGGTGTGCGCGCTGCATCTGTAGCCAGGATCATCTGTAGCCAGGACTAAGTGCGTACTACCTGGGTTGTGGACCTCCAGGGCGTGCGTGCTACATCTGTAGCCAGGACTAAGTGCATACTGCCTGGGTTGTGGACCTCCAAGGCATGCGCGCTTCATCTGTAGCCAGGACTAAGTGCATACTGCTTGGGTTGTGGGCCTCCAGGGCGTGCGCGCTGCATCTGTAGCCAGGACTAAGTGCATACTGCCTGGGTATTGCTTGTTATTGACCTATAGGGTGTGTGCACTGCATCTGTAGCCAGGACTAAGTGCATACTTCCTGGGTATAGCTTGTTATGGACCTCCAGGGTGTGCGCGTTGCATCTGTAGCCAGGACTAAGTGCATATTGCCTGGGTATAGCTTGTTATGGACCTTCAAGGTGTGCGCGTTGCATCTGTAGCCAGGACTAAGTGCATACTGCCTGGGTTATGGACCTCCAGGGCGTGCGCGCTTCATCTGTAGCTAGGACTAAGTGCGTACTGCCTGGGTTGTGGACCTCCAGGGCATGAACGCTGCATCTGTAGCCAGGACTAAGTGCATGCTGCCTGGGTTATGGACCTCTAGGGCGTGCGCGTTACATCTGTAGCCAGGACTAAGTGCATACTTCCTGGGTTATGGACCTCCAGGGTGTGCGCGTTGCATCTGTAGCCAGGACTAAGTGCGTACTGCCTGGGTTGTGGACCTCCAGGGCGTGCGCGCTGCATCTGTAGCCCGGACTAAGTGCATACTGCCTGGGTATAGCTTGTTATGGACCTCCAGGGTGTTCGCGCTTCATCTGTAGCCAGGACTAAGTGCATATTGCCTGGGTTATGGACCTCCAGGGCGTGCGCGCTTCTTCTGTAGCTAGGACTAAGTGCGTACTGCCTGGGTTGTGGACCTCTAGGGCGTGCGCGCTGCATCTGTAGCCAGGACTAAGTGCATACTGCCTGGGTATAGCTTGTTATGGACCTCCAGGGTGTGCGTGCTGCATCTGTAGCCAGGACTAAGTGCATACTGCCTGGGTATAGCTTGTTATGGACCTCCATGGTGTGCGCGCTGCATCTGTAGCCAGGACTAAGTTCATACTGCTTGGGTATAGCTTGATATGGACCTCCAGGGTGTGCGGCTACATCTGTAGCCAGGACTAAGTGCATACTGCCTGGGTTGTGGACCTCCAAGGCATGCGCGCTTCATCTGTAGCCAGGACTAAGTGCATACTGCTTGGGTTGTGGGCCTCCAGGGCGTGCGCGCTGCATCTGTAGCCAGGACTAAGTGCATACTGCCTGGGTATAGCTTGTTATGGACCTATAGGGTGTGTGCACTGCATCTGTAGCCAGGACTAAGTGCATACTTCCTGGGTATAGCTTGTTATGGACCTCCAGGGTGTGCGCGCTGCATCTGTAGCCAGGACTAAGTGCATATTGCCTGGGTATAGCTTGTTATGGACCTTCAAGGTGTGCGCGTTGCATCTGTAGCCAGGACTAAGTGCATACTGCCTGGGTTATGGACCTCCAGGGCGTGCGCGCTTCATCTGTAGCTAGGACTAAGTGCGTACTACCTGGGTTGTGGACCTCCAGGGCATGAACGCTGCATCTGTAGCCAGGACTAAGTGCATGCTGCCTGGGTTATGGACCTCTAGGGCGTGCGCGTTACATCTGTAGCCAGGACTAAGTGCATACTGCCTGGGTTATGGACCTCCAGGGTGTGCGCGTTGCATCTGTAGCCAGGACTAAGTCGGTACTGCCTGGGTTGTGGACCTCCAGGGCGTGCGCGCTGCATCTGTAGCCCGGACTAAGTGCATACTACCTGGGTATAGCTTGTTATGGACCTCCAGGGTGTGCGCGCTTCATCTGTAGCCAGGACTAAGTGCATATTGCCTGGGTTATGGACCTCCAGGGCGTGTGCGCTTCTTCTGTAGCTAGGACTAAGTGCGTACTGCCTGGGTTGTGGACATCTAGGGCGTGCGCGCTGCATCTGTAGCCAGGACTAAGTGCATACAGCCTGGGTATAGCTTGTTATGGACCTCCAAGGTGTGCGTGCTGCATCTGTAGCCAGGACTAAGTGCATACTGCCTGGGTTATGGACCTCCAGGGCGTGCGCGCTTCATCTGTAGCCAGGACTAAGTGCATACTGCCTGTGTTGTGGACCTCCAGGGTGTGCATGCTGCATCTTTAGCTAGGACTAAGTGCATACTGCCTGGGTATAGCTTGTTATGGACCTCCAGGGTGTGTGTCCTGCATCTGTAGCCAGGACTAAGTGCATAATGCCTGTGTTGTGGACCTCCAGGGCGTGTGTGCTTCATCTGTAGCCAGGACTAAGTGCGTACTACCTGGGTTGTGGACCTCCAGGGCGTGCGCGTTGCATCTGTAGCCAGGACTAAGTGCATACTGCCTGGGTATAGCTTGTTATGGACCTCCAGGGTGTGCGCGCTACATCTGTAGCCAGGACTAAGTGCATACTGCCTAGGTGTAGCTTGTTATGGACCTCCAGGGTGTGCGCGCTTCATCTGTAGCCAGGACTAAGTGCATACTGCCTGGTTTATGGACCTCCAGGGCGTGCGCGCTTCATCTGTAGCAGGACTAAGTGCTACTGCCTGGTTTGGACCTCCAGGGCGTGCGGCTCATCTTAGCTAGGACTAAGTGCGTACTGCCTGGGTTGTGGACCTCCAGGGCGTGCGTGCTGCATCTTTAGCCAGGACTAAGTGCATACTGCCTGGGTTGTGGACCTCCAGGGCATGCGCGCTTCATCTGTAGCCAGGAATAAGTGCATATTGCCTGGGTTGTGGACCTCTAGGGCGTGCGCGCTTCATCTGTAGCCAGGACTAAGTGCGTACTACCTGGGTTGTGGACCTCCAAGGCGTGCACGTTGCATCTGTAGCTAGGACTAAGTGCATACTGCCTGGGTTATGGACCTCCAGGGCGTGCACGTTTCATCTGTAGCCAGGACTAAGTGTATACTGCCTGGGTTGTGGACCTCCAGGGCATGCGCGCTGCATCTGTAGCCAGGACTAAGTGCATACTGCCTGGGTATAGCTTGTTATGGACCTCCTGTGTGTGCTCGCTACATCTGTAGCCAGGACTAAGTGCATACTGCCTGGGTTGTGGACCTTCAAGGCGTGTACGCTTCATCTGTAGCCAGGACTAAGTGCATACTGCCTGGGTTGTGGACCTCCAAGGTGTGCGCGCTGCATCTGTAGCCAGGACAAAGTACATACTGCCTGGGTATAGATTGTTATGGACCTCCAGGGTGTGCGCACTGCATCTGTAGCCAGGACTAAGTGCACACTGCCTGGGTTATGGACCTCCAGGGCATGCGCGCTGCATCTGTAGCCAGGACTAAGTGCATACTGCCTGGGTATAGCTTGTTATGGACCTCCAGGGTGTGCGCGCTGCATCTGTAGCCAGGACTAAGTGCATACTTCCTGGGTTATGGACCTCCAGGGCGTGCGCGCTTCATCTGTAGCCAGGACTAAGTACGTACTACCTGGGTTGTGGACCTCCAGGGCGTGCGTGCTGCATCTGTAGCCAGGACTAAGTGCATACTGTTAGGGTATAGCTTGTTATGGACCTCCAGGGTGTGTACGCTGCATCTGTAGCCAGGACTAAGTGCATACTGCCTGGGTTATGGACCTACAGAGCATGCACGTTTCATCTGTAGCCAGGACTAAGTGCATACTACCTGGGTTGTGGACCTCCAGGTTGTACGCGTTGCATCTGTAACCAGGACTAAGTGCATACTGCCTGAGTTGTGGACCTCCAAGGCGTGCGCGCTTCATCTGTGGACCTCCAGGGCGTGCGCGCTTCATCTGTAGCCAGGACTAAGTGCGTACTGCCTGGGTTGTGGACCTCCAGGGCATGCGCGCTGCATCCGTAGCCAGGACTAAGTGCATACTACCTGGGTATAGCTTGTTATGGACCTCTAGGGTGTACACGTTGCATCTGTAGCCAGGACTAAGTGCATACTGCCTGGGTTATGGACCTCCAGGGCGTGCGCGCTGCATCTGTAGCCAGGACTAAGTGCATACTGCCTGGGTATAGCTTGTTATGGACCTCTAGGGTGTGCGCGCTGCATCTGTAGCCAGGACTAAGTGCATACTGCCTGGGTTATGGACCTCCAGGCCGTGCGCGCTTCATCTGTATTTAGGACTAAGTGCGTACTACCTGGGTTGTGGACCTCCAGGGCGTGCGCGTTGCATCTGTAGCCAGGACTAAGTGCATACTGCATGGGTATAGCTTGTTATGGACCTCCAAGGTGTGCGCGTTGCATCTGTAGCCAGGACTAAGTGCATACTGCCTGGGTTATGGACCTCCAGGGCGTGCGCGCTGCATCTGTAACCAGGACTAAGTGCATACTACCTGGGTATAGCTTGTTATGGACTTCCAGGGTGTGCGCGCTGCATCTGTAGCCAGGACTAAGTGCATACTGCCTGGGTATAGCTTGTTATGGACCTCCAGGGTGTGCGCGCTGCATCTGTAGCCAGGACTAAGTGCATACTACCTGGGTTGTGGACCTCCAGGGCGTGCGTGCTACATCTGTAGCCAGGACTAAGTGCATACTACCTGGGTTGTGGACCTCCAGGGCGTGCGCGCTTCATCTGTAGCCAGGACTAAGTGCATACTGCTTAGGTTGTGGGCCTCCAGGGCGTGTGCGCTACATCTGTAGCCAGGACTAAGTGCATACTGCCTGGGTATAGCTTGTTATGGACCTCTAGGGTGTGCGCACTGCATCTGTAGCCAGGACTAAGTGCTTACCTCCTGGGTATAGCTTGTTATGGACCTCCAGGGTGTGCGCGATGCATCTGTAGCCAGTACTAAGTGCATACTGCCTGGGTTATGGACCTCCAGGGCGTGCGTGCTTCATCTGTAGCCAGGACTAAGTGCATACTGCCTGGGTTGTGGACCTCCAGGGCATGCGCGCTGCATCTGTAGCCAGGACTAAGTGCATACTGCCTGGGTTATGGACCTCCAGGGCGTGCGCGTTGCATCTGTAGCCAGGACTAAGTGCATACTGCCTGGGTTATGGACCTCCAGGGCGTGCGCGCTTCATCTGTAGCCAGGACTAAGTGCATACTGCCTGGGTTGTGGACCTCCAGGGCGTGCGCGTTGCATCTGTAGCCAGGACTAAGTGCGTACTGCCTGGGTTGTGGACCTCCAGGGCGTGCGCTCTGCATCTGTAGCCAGGACTAAGTGCATACTGCCTGGGTATAGCTTGTTATGGACCTCCAGGGTGTGCGCGCTTCATCTGTAGCCAGGACTAAGTGCATACTGCCTGGGTTATGGACCTCCAGGGCGTGCGCGCTTCATCTGTAGCTAGGACTAAGTGCGTACTGCCTGGGTTGTTGACCTCCAGGGCGTGCGCGTTGCATCTGTAGCCAGGACTAAGTGCATACTGCCTGGGTTGTGGACCTCCAGGGCATGCGTGCTGCATCTGTAGCCAGGACTAAGTGCATACTGCCTGGGTTATGGACCTCCAAGGCGTGCGTGCTGCATCTGTAACCAGGACTAAGTGCATACTACCTGGGTATAGCTTGTTATGGACCTCCAGGGTGTGCGCGCTGCATCTGTAGCCAGGACTAAGTGCATACTGCCTGGGTATAGTTTGTTATGGACCTCCAGGATGTGCGCGCTGCATCTGTAGCCAGGATCATCTGTAGCCAGGACTATGTGCGTACCACCTGGGTTGTGGACCTCCAGGGCGTGCGTGCTACATCTGTAGCCAGGACTAAGTGCATACTGCCTGGGTTATGGACCTCCAGGCCGTGCGCGCTTCATCTGTATTTAGGACTAAGTGCGTACTACCTGGGTTGTGGACCTCCAGGGCGTGCGCGTTGCATCTGTAGCCAGGACTAAGTGCATACTGCATGGGTATAGCTTGTTATGGACCTCCAGGGTGTGCGCGTTGCATCTGTAGCCAGGACTAAGTGCATACTGCCTGGGTTATGGACCTCCAGGGCGTGCGCGCTTCATCTGTAGCCAAGACAAAGTGCATACTCCCTGGGTTGTGGACCTCCAGGGCGTGCGCGCTGCATCTGTAGCCAGGACTAAGTGCATACTACCTGGGTTGTGGACCTCCAGGGTGTGCGCGCTTCATCTGTAGCTAGGACTAAGTGCATACTGCCTGGGTTGTGGACCTCCAGGGCGTGCGCGCTTCATCTGTAGCCAGGACTAAGTGCCTGGTGCCTGGGTTGTGGACCTCCAGGGCGTGCGCGCTGCATCTGTAGCCAGGACTAAGTGCATACTGCCTGGGTATAGCTTGTTATGGACCTCTAAGGTGTGCGCGCTGCATCTGTAGCCAGGACTAAGTGCATACTGCCTGGGTTATGGACCTCCAAGGCGTGCGCGCTGCATCTGTAACCAGGACTAAGTGCATACTACCTAGGTATAGCTTGTTATGGACCTCCAGGGTGTGCGCGCTGCATCTGTAGCCAGGACTAAGTGCATACTGCCTGGGTATAGCTTGTTATGGACCTCCAGGGTGTGCGCGCTGCATCTGTAGCCAGGATCATCTGTAGCCAGGACTAAGTGCGTACTACCTGGGTTGTGGACCTCCAGGGCGTGCGTGCTACATCTGTAGCCAGGACTAAGTGCATACTGCCTGGGTTGTGGACCTCCAAGGCATGCGCGCTTCATCTGTAGCCAGGACTAAGTGCATACTGCTTGGGTTGTGGGCCTCCAGGGCGTGCGCGCTGCATCTGTAGCCAGGACTAAGTGCATACTGCCTGGGTATAGCTTGTTATGGACCTCTAGGGTGTGTGCGCTGCATCTGTAGCCAGGACTAAGTGCATACTTCCTGGGTATAGCTTGTTATGGACCTCCAGGGTGTGCGCGCTGCATCTGTAGCCAGGACTAAGTGCATATTGCCTGGGTGTAGCTTGTTATGGACCTTCAGGGTGTGCGCGTTTCATCTGTAGCCAGGACTAAGTGCATACTGCCTGGTTTATGGACCTCCAGGGCGTGCGCGCTTCATCTGTAGCTAGGACTAAGTGCGTACTGCCTGGGTTGTGGACCTCCAGGGCGTGAACGCTGCATCTGTAGCCAGGACTAAGTGCATGCTGCCTGGGTTATGGACCTCTAGGGCGTGCGCGTTACATCTGTAGCCAGGACTAAGTGCATACTGCCTGGGTTATGGACCTCCAGGGTGTGCGCGTTGCATCTGTAGCCAGGACTAAGTCGGTACTGCCTGGGTTGTGGACCTCCAGGGCGTGCGCGCTGCATCTGTAGCCCGGACTAAGTGCATACTACCTGGGTATAGCTTGTTATGGACCTCCAGGGTGTGCGCGCTTCATCTGTAGCCAGGACTAAGTGCATATTGCCTGGGTTATGGACCTCCAGGGCGTGTGCGCTTCTTCTGTAGCTAGGACTAAGTGCGTACTGCCTGGGTTGTGGACCTCTAGGGCGTGCGCGCTGCATCTGTAGCCAGGACTAAGTGCATACTGCCTGGGTATAGCTTGTTATGGACCTCCAAGGTGTGCGTGCTGCATCTGTAGCCAGGACTAAGTGCATACTGCCTGGGTTATGGACCTCCAGGGCGTGCGCGCTTCATCTGTAGCCAGGACTAAGTGCATACTGCCTGTGTTGTGGACCTCCAGGGCGTGCATGCTGCATCTTTAGCTAGGACTAAGTGCATACTGCCTGGGTATAGCTTGTTATGGACCTCCAGGGTGTGTGTCCTGCATCTGTAGCCAGGACTAAGTGCATAATGCCTGTGTTGTGGACCTCCAGGGCGTGTGTGCTTCATCTGTAGCCAGGACTAAGTGCATACTGCCTGGGTATAGCTTGTTATGGACCTCCAGGGTGTGCGCGCTACATCTGTAGCCAGGACTAAGTGCATACTGCCTAGGTGTAGCTTGTTATGGACCTCCAGGGTGTGCGCGCTTCATCTGTAGCCAGGACTAAGTGCATACTGCCTGGTTTATGGACCTCCAGGGCGTGCGCGCTTCATCTGTAGCTAGGACTAAGTGCGTACTGCCTGGGTTGTGGACCTCCAGGGCGTGCGTGCTGCATCTTTAGCCAGGACTAAGTGCATACTGCCTGGGTTGTGGACCTCCAGGGCATGCGCGCTTCATCTGTAGCCAGGAATAAGTGCATATTGCCTGGGTTGTGGACCTCTAGGGCGTGCGCGCTTCATCTGTAGCCAGGACTAAGTGCGTACTGCCTGGGTTGTGGACCTCCAAGGCGTGCACGCTGCATCTGTAGCTAGGACTAAGTGCATACTGCCTGGGTTATGGACCTCCAGGGCGTGCACGTTTCATCTGTAGCCAGGACTAAGTGTATACTGCCTGGGTTGTGGACCTCCAGGGCATGCGCGCTGCATCTGTAGCCAGGACTAAGTGCATACTGCCTGGGTATAGCTTGTTATGGACCTCCTGTGTGTGCTCGCTACATCTGTAGCCAGGACTAAGTGCATACTGCCTGGGTTGTGGACCTTCAAGGCGTGTGCGCTTCATCTGTAGCCAGGACTAAGTGCATACTGCCTGGGTTGTGGACCTCCAAGGTGTGCGCGCTGCATCTGTAGCCAGGACAAAGTACATACTGCCTGGGTATAGATTGTTATGGACCTCCAGGGTGTGCGCACTGCATCTGTAGCCAGGACTAAGTGCACACTGCCTGGGTTATGGACCTCCAGGGCATGCGCGCTGCATCTGTAGCCAGGACTAAGTGCATACTGCCTGGGTATAGCTTGTTATGGACCTCCAGGGTGTGCGCGCTGCATCTGTAGCCAGGACTAAGTGCATACTTCCTGGGTTATGGACCTCCAGGGCGTGCGCGCTTCATCTGTAGCCAGGACTAAGTACGTACTACCTGGGTTGTGGACCTCCAGGGCGTGCGTGCTGCATCTGTAGCCAGGACTAAGTGCATACTGTTAGGGTATAGCTTGTTATGGACCTCCAGGGTGTGTACGCTGCATCTGTAGCCAGGACTAAGTGCATACTGCCTGGGTTATGGACCTACAGAGCATGCACGTTTCATCTGTAGCCAGGACTAAGTGCATACTACCTGGGTTGTGGACCTCCAGGTTGTACGCGTTGCATCTGTAACCAGGACTAAGTGCATACTGCCTGAGTTGTGGACCTCCAAGGCGTGCGCGCTTCATCTGTGGACCTCCAGGGCGTGCGCACTTCATCTGTAGCCAGGACTAAGTGCGTACTGCCTGGGTTGTGGACCTCCAGGGCATGCGCGCTGCATCCGTAGCCAGGACTAAGTGCATACTACCTGGGTATAGCTTGTTATGGACCTCTAGGGTGTACACGTTACATCTGTAGCCAGGACTAAGTGCATACTGCCTGGGTTATGGACCTCCAGGGCGTGCGCGCTGCATCTGTAGCCAGGACTAAGTGCATACTGCCTGGGTATAGCTTGTTATGGACCTCTAGGGTGTGCGCGCTGCATCTGTAGCCAGGACTAAGTATACTGCCTGGGTTATGGACCTCCAGGCCGTGCGCGCTTCATCTGTATTTAGGACTAAGTGCGTACTACCTGGGTTGTGGACCTCCAGGGCGTGCGCGTTGCATCTGTAGCCAGGACTAAGTGCATACTGCATGGGTATAGCTTGTTATGGACCTCCAAGGTGTGCGCGTTGCATCTGTAGCCAGGACTAAGTGCATACTGCCTGGGTTATGGACCTCCAGGGCGTGCGCGCTTCATCTGTAGCCAAGACAAAGTGCATAATCCCTGGGTTGTGGACCTCCAGGGCGTGCGCGCTGCATCTGTAGCCAGGACTAAGTGCATACTACCTGGGTTGTGGACCTCCAGGGCGTGCGCGCTTCATCTGTAGCCAGGACTAAGTGCATACTGCCTGGGTTGTGGACCTCCAGGCGTGCGCGCTTCATCTTTAGCCAGGACTAAGTGCCTGGTGCCTGGTTTGTGGACCTCCAGGGCATGCGCGCTGCATCTGTAGCCAGGACTAAGTGCATACTGCCTGGGTATAGCTTGTTATGGACCTCTAAGGTGTGCGCGCTGCATCTGTAGCCAGGACTAAGTGCATACTGCCTGGGTTATGGACCTCCAAGGCGTGCGTGCTGCATCTGTAACCAGGACTAAGTGCATACTACCTGGGTATAGCTTGTTATGGACTTCCAGGGTGTGCGCGCTGCATCTGTAGCCAGGACTAAGTGCATACTGCCTGGGTATAGTTTGTTATGGACCTCCAGGATGTGCGCGCTGCATCTGTAGCCAGGATCATCTGTAGCCAGGACTATGTGCGTACCACCTGGGTTGTGGACCTCCAGGGCGTGCGTGCTACATCTGTAGCCAGGACTAAGTGCATACTGCCTGGGTTATGGACCTCCAGGCCGTGCGCGCTTCATCTGTATTTAGGACTAAGTGCGTACTACCTGGGTTGTGGACCTCCAGGGCGTGCGCGCTTCATCTGTAGCCAAGACAAAGTGCATACTCCCTGGGTTGTGGACCTCCAGGGCGTGCGCGCTGCATCTGTAGCCAGGACTAAGTGCATACTACCTGGGTTGTGGACCTCCAGGGTGTGCGCGCTTCATCTGTAGCTAGGACTAAGTGCATACTGCCTGGGTTGTGGACCTCCAGGGCGTGCGCGCTTCATCTGTAGCCAGGACTAAGTGCCTGGTGCCTGGGTTGTGGACCTCCAGGGCGTGCGCGCTGCATCTGTAGCCAGGACTAAGTGCATACTGCCTGGGTATAGCTTGTTATGGACCTCTAAGGTGTGCGCGCTGCATCTGTAGCCAGGACTAAGTGCATACTGCCTGGGTTATGGACCTCCAAGGCGTGCGCGCTGCATCTGTAACCAGGACTAAGTGCATACTACCTAGGTATAGCTTGTTATGGACCTCCAGGGTGTGCGCGCTGCATCTGTAGCCAGGACTAAGTGCATACTGCCTGGGTATAGCTTGTTATGGACCTCCAGGGTGTGCGCGCTGCATCTGTAGCCAGGATCATCTGTAGCCAGGACTAAGTGCGTACTACCTGGGTTGTGGACCTCCAGGGCGTGCGTGCTACATCTGTAGCCAGGACTAAGTGCATACTGCCTGGGTTGTGGACCTCCAAGGCATGCGCGCTTCATCTGTAGCCAGGACTAAGTGCATACTGCTTGGGTTGTGGGCCTCCAGGGCGTGCGCGCTGCATCTGTAGCCAGGACTAAGTGCATACTGCCTGGGTATAGCTTGTTATGGACCTATAGGGTGTGTGCACTGCATCTGTAGCCAGGACTAAGTGCATACTTCCTGGGTATAGCTTGTTATGGACCTCCAGGGTGTGCGCGCTGCATCTGTAGCCAGGACTAAGTGCATATTGCCTGGGTATAGCTTGTTATGGACCTTCAAGGTGTGCGCGTTGCATCTGTAGCCAGGACTAAGTGCATACTGCCTGGGTTATGGACCTCCAGGGCGTGCGCGCTTCATCTGTAGCTAGGACTAAGTGCGTACTACCTGGGTTGTGGACCTCCAGGGCATGAACGCTGCATCTGTAGCCAGGACTAAGTGCATGCTGCCTGGGTTATGGACCTCTAGGGCGTGCGCGTTACATCTGTAGCCAGGACTAAGTGCATACTGCCTGGGTTATGGACCTCCAGGGTGTGCGCGTTGCATCTGTAGCCAGGACTAAGTCGGTACTGCCTGGGTTGTGGACCTCCAGGGCGTGCGCGCTGCATCTGTAGCCCGGACTAAGTGCATACTACCTGGGTATAGCTTGTTATGGACCTCCAGGGTGTGCGCGCTTCATCTGTAGCCAGGACTAAGTGCATATTGCCTGGGTTATGGACCTCCAGGGCGTGCGCGCTTCTTCTGTAGCTAGGACTAAGTGCGTACTGCCTGGGTTGTGGACCTCTAGGGCGTGCGCGCTGCATCTGTAGCCAGGACTAAGTGCATACTGCCTGGGTATAGCTTGTTATGGACCTCCAAGGTGTGCGTGCTGCATCTGTAGCCAGGACTAAGTGCATACTGCCTGGGTTATGGACCTCCAGGGCGTGCGCGCTTCATCTGTAGCCAGGACTAAGTGCATACTGCCTGTGTTGTGGACCTCCAGGGCGTGCATGCTGCATCTTTAGCTAGGACTAAGTGCATACTGCCTGGGTATAGCTTGTGGACCTCCAGGGTGTGTGTGCTTCATCTGTAGCCAGGACTAAGTGCGTACTGCCTGTGTTGTGGACCTCCAGGGCGTGTGTGTTTCATCTGTAGCCAGGACTAAGTGCATACTGCCTGGGTATAGCTTGTTATGGACCTCCAGGGTGTGCGCGCTACATCTGTAGCCAGGACTAAGTGCATACTGCCTAGGTGTAGCTTGTTATGGACCTCCAGGGTGTGCGCGCTTCATCTGTAGCCAGGACTAAGTGCATACTGCCTGGTTTATGGACCTCCAGGGCGTGCGCGCTTCATCTGTAGCTAGGACTAAGTGCGTACTGCCTGGGTTGTGGACCTCCAGGGCGTGCGTGCTGCATCTTTAGCCAGGACTAAGTGCATACTGCCTGGGTTGTGGACCTCCAGGGCATGCGCGCTTCATCTGTAGCCAGGAATAAGTGCATATTGCCTGGGTTGTGGACCTCTAGGGCGTGCGCGCTTCATCTGTAGCCAGGACTAAGTGCGTACTGCCTGGGTTGTGGACCTCCAAGGCGTGCACGCTGCATCTGTAGCTAGGACTAAGTGCATACTGCCTGGGTTATGGACCTCCAGGGCGTGCACGTTTCATCTGTAGCCAGGACTAAGTGTATACTGCCTGGGTTGTGGACCTCCAGGGCATGCGCGCTGCATCTGTAGCCAGGACTAAGTGCATACTGCCTGGGTATAGCTTGTTATGGACCTCCTGTGTGTGCTCGCTACATCTGTAGCCAGGACTAAGTGCATACTGCCTGGGTTGTGGACCTTCAAGGCGTGTGCGCTTCATCTGTAGCCAGGACTAAGTGCATACTGCCTGGGTTGTGGACCTCCAAGGTGTGCGCGCTGCATCTGTAGCCAGGACAAAGTACATACTGCCTGGGTATAGATTGTTATGGACCTCCAGGGTGTGCGCACTGCATCTGTAGCCAGGACTAAGTGCACACTGCCTGGGTTATGGACCTCCAGGGCATGCGCGCTGCATCTGTAGCCAGGACTAAGTGCATACTGCCTGGGTATAGCTTGTTATGGACCTCCAGGGTGTGCGCGCTGCATCTGTAGCCAGGACTAAGTGCATACTTCCTGGGTTATGGACCTCCAGGGCGTGCGCGCTTCATCTGTAGCCAGGACTAAGTACGTACTACCTGGGTTGTGGACCTCCAGGGCGTGCGTGCTGCATCTGTAGCCAGGACTAAGTGCATACTGTTAGGGTATAGCTTGTTATGGACCTCCAGGGTGTGTACGCTGCATCTGTAGCCAGGACTAAGTGCATACTGCCTGGGTTATGGACCTACAGAGCATGCACGTTTCATCTGTAGCCAGGACTAAGTGCATACTACCTGGGTTGTGGACCTCCAGGTTGTACGTGTTGCATCTGTAACCAGGACTAAGTGCATACTGCCTGAGTTGTGGACCTCCAAGGCGTGCGCGCTTCATCTGTGGACCTCCAGGGCGTGCGCGCTTCATCTGTAGCCAGGACTAAGTGCGTACTGCCTGGGTTGTGGACCTCCAGGGCATGCGCGCTGCATCCGTAGCCAGGACTAAGTGCATACTACCTGGGTATAGCTTGTTATGGACCTCTAGGGTGTACACGTTGCATCTGTAGCCAGGACTAAGTGCATACTGCCTGGGTTATGGACCTCCAGGGCGTGCGCGCTGCATCTGTAGCCAGGACTAAGTGCATACTGCCTGGGTATAGCTTGTTATGGACCTCTAGGGTGTGCGCGCTGCATCTGTAGCCAGGACTAAGTGCATACTGCCTGGGTTATGGACCTCCAGGCCGTGCGCGCTTCATCTGTAGCCAGGACTAAGTGCGTACTACCTGGGTTGTGGACCTCCAGGGCGTGCGTGCTACATCTGTAGCCAGGACTAAGTGCATACTGCCTGGGTTGTGGACCTCCAAGGCATGCGCGCTTCATCTGTAGCCAGGACTAAGTGCATACTGCTTGGGTTGTGGGCCTCCAGGGCGTGCGCGCTGCATCTGTAGCCAGGACTAAGTGCATACTGCCTGGGTATAGCTTGTTATGGACCTATAGGGTGTGTGCACTGCATCTGTAGCCAGGACTAAGTGCATACTTCCTGGGTATAGCTTGTTATGGACCTCCAGGGTGTGCGCGCTGCATCTGTAGCCAGGACTAAGTGCATATTGCCTGGGTATAGCTTGTTATGGACCTTCAAGGTGTGCGCGTTGCATCTGTAGCCAGGACTAAGTGCATACTGCCTGGGTTATGGACCTCCAGGGCGTGCGCGCTTCATCTGTAGCTAGGACTAAGTGCGTACTACCTGGGTTGTGGACCTCCAGGGCATGAACGCTGCATCTGTAGCCAGGACTAAGTGCATGCTGCCTGGGTTATGGACCTCTAGGGCGTGCGCGTTACATCTGTAGCCAGGACTAAGTGCATACTGCCTGGGTTATGGACCTCCAGGGTGTGCGCGTTGCATCTGTAGCCAGGACTAAGTGCATATTGCCTGGGTATAGCTTGTTATGGACCTTCAAGGTGTGCGCGTTGCATCTGTAGCCAGGACTAAGTGCATACTGCCTGGGTTATGGACCTCCAGGGTGTGCGCGCTTCATCTGTAGCCAGGACTAAGTGCGTACTGCCTGGGTTGTGGACCTCCAGGGCATGCGCGCTGCATCTGTAGCCAGGACTAAGTGCATACTGCCTTGGTTATGGACCTA
Source organism: Garcialebias charrua (assembly GCA_038048925.1). Classification (NCBI taxonomy): domain Eukaryota; kingdom Metazoa; phylum Chordata; class Actinopteri; order Cyprinodontiformes; family Rivulidae; genus Garcialebias; species Garcialebias charrua. The sequence goes on along the minus strand of JBBPBX010048390.1, from coordinate 700 downwards.
CAGGGCGTGCGCGTTGCATCTGTAGCCAGGACTAAGTGCATACTGCCTGGGTTATGGACCTCCAGGGTGTGCGCGTTGCATCTGTAGCCAGGACTAAGTGCGTACTGCCTGGGTTGTGGACCTCCAGGGCGTGCGCGCTGCATCTGTAGCCAGGACTAAGTGCATACTGCCTGGGTATAGCTTGTTATGGACCTCCAGGGTGTGCGCGCTGCATCTGTAGCCAGGACTAAGTGCATACTGCCTGGGTATAGCTTGTTATGGACCTCCATGGTGTGCACGTTGCATCTGTAGCCAGGACTATGTATATATTGCCTGGGTATAGCTTGATATGGACCTCCAGGGTGTGCGCGCTACATATGTAGCCAGTACTAAGTGCATACTGCCTGGGTATAGCTTGTTATAGACCTCTAGGGTGTGCGCACTGCATCTGTAGCCAGGACTAAGTGCATACTTCCTGGGTATAGCTTGTTATGCACCTCCAGGGTGTGCGCGCTGCATCTGTAGCCAGGACTAAGTGCATATTGCCTGGGTATAGCTTGTTATGGACCTTCAAGGTATGTGCGTTGCATCTGTAGCCAGGACTAAGTGCATACTGCCTGGGTTATGGACCTCCAGGGCGTGCGCGCTTCATCTGTAGCCAGGACTAAGTGCGTACTGCCTGGGTTGTGGACCTCCAGGGCATGCGCGCTACATCTGTAGC
>JBBPBX010048389.1:0-25767 GCA_038048925.1 Garcialebias charrua | reverse complement strand
TAGATGTTTACTGTTGCACCGAGGGACTGAGAGAAACGCAATTTCGGTCCTGTGTATGTCCTGTACAGTACATATTGCAGATCTGACAATAAAGTTGACTTTGACTTTGATATGGATTTAACTATGCAGTTCGTTTTGTTAAATCTCAATCGTCGAAGAGTCAATGTAGTTTAAAGCTACTCAAGGTACCATAAACTACACTGGTCTCACAATTTCTAAATTGAACCGATTCGATCGTTTCTATTCTAGATTATCTATTCATTTTGATGAGTCTCGCCATAGACTTCAAAATTTATTAGGAATACCAAATCCTACGTCGTTCGTCTAAAAGACAACAGACATTTAGATCAAACTATATTTCATTTTTCTATTTTAGTTTAACCTAAACTAAGTAATGAATGGAGGAATAGTTTGGAATTAGAGGCCTTCGTTACAGAAGCCCTCCAAAATTTTATAGGTACAAATCCCTATATCTAATTTTACAGAATTGATCCACCCCTTAATTGGTAATTGTAGCTGATCTAAACCATGATAGCTTACATACCAGGTGCATATAGGTAGGGCCTAATGTAAAATCCCAATCATAAGCCCACCTAAAAACCACATAATTGCATGACACATAGAACCAGAGTGGCACTGACTGGAAGCCAACCAGCCAACAACCTTCGATGTGGGGACCTGCAGCTCCAACGCTTGGTCTTCAACCTCCATCCAAGGGTCGCCTCCTCTGCGTCAATCGAGGGATCCCCTCTACATGCTGATTATAAAAACAATTGTTGCTGATGAAATCGCCAACTCTAATCGATATGGAATTATCGTTGTGGAATTACCGCTGTGGATTATAAGACTTTGTTTTCCAAGGGATTAAAAGCTTACCGCAATGGGATTACCTACGAACAGTATGGAATTTCCAAAAACTTTATGGGATTATAATTTTTGATTTTTCTTTTCCACTTGCTGGATTACTTCAAGATCAGAGACAGTTCAAGGTTTCCTTTCGTGTTGGACCTCATCCCCAAGGACTGGCGATGACTTCCAAAAGGGGGGAGATGTAATGGGCATGACCGTGTCCACTTTGATACACCTGTGTATTTTTGAACTGTTCCAGAGATGACCTTTACTGACCTCTCAGTAAAACAAGACATTTACTACAAATTATTCCATTAGTTGAAATCTGAGAACATAGTCACCAAAAGAGACTATTGGCTTCTTTGATTTTATTCTAATGTAATCAAAAGAATAACATTTTGTCATTTTCATGATGTGTGCTTTTAAGCTGTGTTATTCTGTAAGAGTTAAACTGTGTTCACTGCTGTGTTAAAGTTGAAGTCTCGGGTCACAGAGACCCGGCCGCTTTGTTTAGAAAGGCAGAAGACAGTTAATCTGTTGTTTTATGAGAATGGCTCCAGCACGCTCTGTCTTTCCTAAACATTTTCACTCTGCTGTGAATTTCACCTTGAATCTTGATAACAACAAGTGAACTGCTCGACTGGTCCACGGACCAATGAAAAAGAGACAAGCCTCACTCCTCTCTTTGATCCTTTTTTAAGTTCTAACTTTTGCTGAAACGCTTCAGAGTTTTGCTGGGAACTTCAAAGAGATGTGAACCTTTCCCAAAGGGCTGAATGAATGCCTGTCACCCGCCAAGGACAGTCATTCAGCTAAGGACTAAATAACATGCTGTTATGAGTCCACTTCGAACGAGCGTAAGCTCAAAACTTTGTTTATTCCTTCCTGGAATAAGTTTATCTTGAAGTCAGAGGCCAGGAGCTGACGCATTTTCTGATGACCAACGCGGAACCCAGGAGACGTTTGACTTTGACATATCAAGCTAAGTTAACGTGTCCATTGTCACTCTATGGCTTCTGTTTTATTTATCCATCATAAAGATCACAGAAATATTGGGTAAACTGAAAAAGAAAGAATCCGTGAAATTACTATTCAATCTGAATAAGTAAATTAATTAAGGTAAAGAGGTCAGTATTAATATTGACCTCCTCATAATCCTTTACATCTGGGTGACACCGTATGTGTTTAAAAAGACACAATATGTGGTCTCCCTCATGTTTACTTCATCCCTGTAGGAACAAAGAGTCCCTAAAAAACACCACTGTGGACAGAGATGTAATGTTTATGGAGCTCTTGTTGATCAAACATGCATTTACTTTACTCTTTTTTAAATTTACAGTTTAGTACATGGATGTGTAAAGACAGAAAAGCCTGCACAAAAGACTGCAAATTAAACACATTCATTATTACTGTCAAACAAATGCAAAACAATAATCAAATTAACAGATGTTGAAAACCTGATAAAGAAACTGAAATTAAAACTGGGTTTCTTTTTCAGAAATACAGTACATCTTGCTTAAATCTGAATGTTAGAAACACCTCATAGCTGCTACCTTCCTATATGGTGACATTATTTACATGAATGATCCTACCAGCTCCTTGCAGATATGACAGAGGATGGCAAATTGGATGCTGTCTACCATAGCGCGCCAAGATTCATAACTGGTTGTAACCACCATACCCATTAGTGATGGGTCTGCCGACACTGAAACCTTGGTGCGTGCACCAAGCAAAAATGGCAAAGCCCCGTGCCGGTGCATGTATCTCTTTAAGGAAAACCACGTGACCGATACAGCTACTGTATCGTCTTGATGTAGGCTACATCCTTCCATCCATTATCTTTTACCCACTTCTTCCATTTTGGGTCATGGGGGTCGCCGGTGCCCATGCCCAGCAGTCACTGTGTGAGAGGCGGGGTACACCCTGGACAGGTCACAAGTCCATCACAGGGACACATAGAGACAAATGAGAAAATCATTCACTCTCTCACTCACACCTAGAAACAATTTAGAGTTACCAATCAGTTTAACATACATGTTTTTGGACTGTGGAAGGAAACTGGAGTACCTGGAGAAAACCCACGCATGCACAGAGAGAACATGCAAACTCCACCCAGAAAGGCACCCGGACCGGGATTTGAACCAGGGACCTGCTCACTGAGAGGCAGCAGCAGTTGTGCTAACGTGTTGCTCATCTGGTTGTGAACGTGCCAAACTGTATTTATAAGGGAGAAAATGTATCGACACGTTTGTGGGTTTTGTTGGATGGAAATAGTTTGTGTTCTTTGCTTTGCATTGGTTTTTGGCTTGTCATCGAATACCATAGATTAACCAAGGAAGAGGAAGTCTTTCTCCCATGTGGGATCATTTTAATCTTATTACAGAGAATAAGGTACATGTAAATGATTATTCCATCCTCGTTTCCACTGTTGATCATTTTTCTATCTGGTTACATGTATTCTAATTTCTTTCTGAAGAATATTTTAATTAGTTTACATGGATTAACTTTTATTTCTGTTGTAGGTGAAATGTAGGTTCCCTTTCAGTCATGTCTCTCGGTGCAACATATGCTATGGGAATTGCGCCCCAGCGCGATTACCTGAAGGAATACATTCACGCCTTTATGGCAAGGGGGTCAGCGTTGCGCCAGAGGCCCCGCCCTCTGGGTACTTAAGCCGCTGACGCCCATCCAACTTCCTCTATTTGCCCTTCACCTCGCTTAAACCTGAACTACCTCTCTTCGCAGGACTTCTCTGTTGCTTCATCGCTCAACTAGAGGTGAGCTTGCTCCCTACATAGAGCGTACAGAGAATTGTTCCTACGTACTACTGGGCTAGCGAAAGCTAGTCCGGCACATTTTATCTTAACCCCAAAGTTTTTTCTTCTCCTCTCTCCGCAGATTGCTTCGCTCGACGGCGCTAACTGCGTCACACCACTACCCCTGCTAATTCGTAGCGGGCTAGCCAGCGAAAGCGACACAACAGAGGAGACGTCTCAAAATAAAAGGAAAAGGATTCTGGAAGGACTCACCCGCCTTATCTCGGACATGCCTCAGGAGAAAGGAAAGCGAAAGACAAGACTTCCAAGGAAAACCCGCAGGACGGCAAGCCCAACCTCGCGTGCCTGTCCTAGCGGATACGGTTTCTCCCTCGCAGCGACGGACACCCACGAGGCCTGTCCCGTCTGCTTGGGGATGTTACACGAAAAAATGGTGCTGGATGTGCCTGACTCTTGCCCACACTGCAGCCAGATGCTGGAGGCGGTGAGGAGGCACTGGGCGGACTTCGTCGCCAAGGCCATGGGTGCCGCTGCAGCGCCAGCGGACCCAGAAACCACCGAGCCCCTCACTCCCACGCCGGAGCTCGAGAACATGGCTCTGGATGACAGCACACGAGTCAAATGGGGTGACAGCCCTGACGTGCTAGCTCCCATGGTGGACTTAACAGTCAAATTCGACACTCGAGGCATGATGAACGAGGACAAGATATCGATTTCAGCCTCAGGCGAATTTTCCGCGGAGGATGCAGACGTCGAATACGAGGAACAGGGAGAAGATCTCTCCCGCACCCCGGTACCTGTGCTCCCGGAAACTGACTTTTCCATCCCTGCTCTGTTCGACCAGTGTCACAGAGCAGCGGACGTGTTGCAGATCCCATGGCCAGAACCTCCGCCTCGTCAACAGGTCACGAGGCTGGCAGGAAACTATTTTTACTCAAAGTAGCAGGTCGCCACGAGGCAAAGGATGCCCGTGTTCCCGGACTTCCTCACGGAGCTGACTTGCACCTGGGCTCAGCCCAGAGCTCCCATGCTTTTACCACTCTCGCAGTTTCTCGATGTGGACGGGATGGATGAGGTGGAAATAGCTAACGTGCCTCAAATTGAGGACACGCTGGCGTCTCACCTGGCTCCCAAGTCATCCGGGACAAAACCAACTCTCCCCAGCAAAGCCTGTCGAGCTTCAGCTTCTCTGCTCGAGAAATGCTACAGAGCTCAGGGACTCGCGGCGCGCGATGAACGCGTCCGCGTTGATGCAGGCTTACCTGGCTGAAAAACTGCAACAGCTCCAGGTAACAACGGACAAACAATCTGCCGCTAACTTGCTGGATGAAGCCCGCAGGGCAACAGCCTTTGTGCTCCGCATAAATGGAACAGCTGCTGTTGTTCAAGGCAGAGGCATGGCCGAAGTGGTCATCGCGATACGCCATCTGTGGATGACTTTAATTGATCTCCCCGAATGACAAAAGGTGCCTTTTCTCCACCACTCGATAGAACTGGCGGGATTGTTTGGGAAAGCTCTGGATCGAATTCAGACCAAGCTGGACCAGAGGTGCAAACAGGCTGAAGCTCTCCGAGTGGGCATTCCCAGGATAACCTTCGCCCCCCACCCCCCAGGGAGTCTGCTGGGGGCAGACCTGCGCAGCCTCAACACTGTTCAGCAACACTTGCCCCACAGAAAAAGCGAACGGCGTACGAGGACGAGCACCGGCATAATCTACCGCAGGGCCCACCTCGAACTGAACATGCTTGGAGCAAAAACAGGTTTGTCCCCCGCCAGGCGGTCAGACATAGGGCCTCCTCGGCGAACCAGGACATCAGACAAAAGCGTGTCTGATGAACCAGGTCCACATCTTGATTTTACACAATCACCCGCCCACGCGGTACGGGGAATGATCTTTTCATGTCCAGACTTTATTTGTAGCACGGTACAAAAAGCTGGTAAATCTGTTGCATGCACAAATCATGTTTTTCCTGCTGTGAATGACATAAAGTCAAATATGCCGTTACACTTAAGCACGAATAAAGCTAAAAAAACAGACCCTCTCTGTTTTATTGACTAAAAAAAACACACAAACACAATAACTTCAGCAGAACGGGTCCCTCTGGCCTGCTAGCCGACATAAAGGGAGGGGGCCATTTCCCCTCCCCCCTCCCTCACGGCTCACGGGGTGTTAGCCTAATCAATAAGCCCTAGCAGGGTGCCTCTGTTCCGTCTGTAGCGGACAGGCACAGAGGCGTCTGCAAGCAGGACCCACACCTCTCACGGAGACAGGTGAGGGGTGTCACGTGCTCCAGCCCCCGTTCCGTTGTGAACCATGGGTCGGACAATATACAAACCAAGCAAACACATGACATGTCCGCGCCCCAGGGATACCCGCCGACAGAATCTGATGACCCATTTTCCTGGACACCCATTCAACGGCTCCCAGTAAGGGCCAGGGGGCCACGGCAGAAGCCCACAGGCCACCACAAGCTTCACATGTTCACAAAGGCGATTGTGAGCTAACTGCTGTGTGTGTAAACAAACCAGGGCTGAATCAGATTCCTCTTCCTCTTAATCGAAGGGAACTAAGCTCTCTGTCACCAACCAATTTAAAGTTTGCCAAGCACAAAGGACCATCTCCTCGTTCTCATGCTGCAGCTGTCCCCTTATCATTGATGGGCAACACGCAATGTTCAAGCAGTGATCCTGCAGCACGTGACCATAGTCATTGTGCTGGTTCAGTTCTGCTCCTAAACTATATCCCCCCACCGGGTGAAACACAGACCCCGGGCAGTTTGTCTGGCTCCAACGCACTGTTAAGGCCGGAGACCAATAAACCAGACCCAACCAAGGAACGGGTTGGGGTCAAGAGATCTGCTCGCTTACAAAACTCGCAGCTCCTCAGTCCCATGACCCCCAACAACAAGAGGAAAAACAGACATTCTGTTCCACTTTTGTCTAATAATGACAACGGATTGCCTCTGCCCTCGAACACTCTCAACCAGAGTAGTATGGCAGCACATCTGCAAAAAGGCCCTCTCCCTAACATGGTTGACCCTCAGGGGATCACAGAATCCAGGGCCCTTGGAAGAACTGGTTCCACCAACTGCTCCTCTTCAGGGACACACTACGTCACCAGAAGGAGCAGTCTCGCTGCTTAGGCTGGGAGCTGTGGAAAATGTCAGCTTGGTGGCAGAAAGGAACAAACTGGTGGCATCAGGCCTGCCAAAAAAGGTGGTAAAAACCATCCAGAATGCACGAGCTGTGTCAACACAGTCTCTTTACGCACAGAAAAGCGTATTTTTGAAGCTTGGTGTACAGAAAGAAATATTATTTCTTATTCATGTGACCTGGCTCAGCTCCTGACTTTTCTTCAGGACCTACTAGAAAAGGGTTGTTCTTTCTCAACAATTAAGGTGTTCCTATCAGCAATTTCAGCCTGCCACGAAGGCTGGAGAAACAGGACGCCTGGCGCGCATCCACTCATAATAAGATTTATGAGGGGCGTGCTAAGAATGAGACCCCCCAGCAGGATCCTGACCCCTGGTTGGGATCTTAGTCTGGTCTTGGGGGCTCTCTGTGATCCCCCATTCGAGTCACTGAGCAAGATTAAGATAGATTTATTATCTATAAAACCGCTCTTCTCCTGGCTCTTTGCTCGGCGAAACGCGTAGGTGACCTCCATGCCTTGTCTGTACATCTAATGTGTACCAGATTCGCCCCTGATGGGTCAAAGGTCACCTTAAGGCCTAATCCCGCATATATTCCCAAGGTCTTGACTTTAAACCCTAGGTCTGGACTTTGATCTCTCCTCTTTTCCACCTGCTCCTGTCCTCACTCAGGAACAGGAAAGGCTGAAGGCTCTCTGCCCTGTGAGAGCTTTAAGCACTTACATGCAGAGAACAGCCGAATGGAGAAAAACAAATCAACTGTTTGTGTGCTTTGCAGCACCTGCTACCGGAAAGGCCCTATCAAAGCAGCGCCTCTCACACTGGGTGACTGAGGCCATAAAAAGGGTGTACAGTAGCAAAGGTCAACAGGTGCCCTCTGGAGTGCACGCTCACTCTACTCGGGGCTTGGCCACTTCGTGGTCACTGTTCAAGGGTGTACCAGTTGCAGACATTTGTGCTACGGCGAACTGGAGCTCAATAAACACTTTTGCNATACTGTATTTTGTTATTATCATTATTATTATTAGTTGTATCGGTCTTTTGCACGTGACGTCACGGCTCGTGTCTTTTTGCACTTCCGGTCGTCATGTTGGGTGGATACCGGTTCATTTAAACAGAGGAAGTCCATGTTAAACACAGTGCGATACAGAACAATAACATCAGCAAAATGCAAACTAAATATAAAAATGAGCAGAAGCCTTATAGAGAGAAACTCAACCTTGAAGCCAGAGAACGTTACATGGTGAAGTTAGCTTCAATTAACAACATTGATCCTTACGAGGTAGCAGCTTCCTCTGTTTAAATGAACCGGTCTCCACCCAATATGGCGACCGGGAGTGCAAAATGTCACGTGTCTGCAAAAGACCGATAAAAAAAATAAAAAAAAAAAAAAAAATTTTTTTTTTTTTTTGTGTTTAAATGTTCTTAATTTCATGTGTACATCACTTTGTTGCAGCTGTGGTTGTTTTAAAGGCTTTATAAATAATAATTATGATAAAAATGATCATTTCTGATCATTTTTGCGCAATCTTGGGCAGCAGGAAGTAGGTCTTCAGTTTACACGGTCACAAATTAATGTAGAACACCGGACGCCATTTTAGGTTCAGTCACGGGGGTCTCCGGTCACAAATTAATGTAGAACACCGGACGCCATTTTAGGTTAGCTGCCGGGAGCCGGCCTTTGAAGACTGGTGACCAGGATGGCTTCATATGGATTAATTACTAGCTGGAATCGCTCTGTGAGCTCTGTGGACGTCTCAGGCTGGAGCAGCAGCTGCAGATTGATCGCCGATCGCCGCACCGCCGCTCCAACACCAGCTCATGGCCTGGCTAGCAGAAGCTAACAGGCCTCGAGCAGCTGCCGTGGTTAGCTCGCCGGCCGCGGCGCTGCTCGGCCCGACAACAATCAACGCATGGCAACCTAAGATGTCGGCTTTGACCATCTCAAAGTAAGAAATTATATTTTTATTTATTCTGTAAATGTGAATAGCAATGTTTAACATTACAGTACACTACTGTACATGCTTAAATGTGTGCGCGCGCTCCGTTAGCGGTATTTCCACGACCTACGAACGGAATAAGGACCTACGAACTGGACGCTACAGGTAGTCCCCGACTTACGAGCGAGTTCCGTCCCTAGGGGGCGCTCGTATGTCAAAAATTCGTAAGTAGGATCACATAGTAAAAAAAAAAAAAAAAAAAATATTTTTTTTTTTTTTTTTTTACTTTTTTTTTTTTTTTTAATAAATGAATACATGTACAGTACTGGACAGTCACCAAGCACTTAGCCTATCCTAACACAGTTTTTAAAGATGAAGGAATAAGTTGAATTGTCTCCCTTTCACATAAAGGGAGCAAGCTCCCTATGGAGCCTGCAGGGAGGAGGGAGACAATTCAACTGACTCCTTCATCTTTAAAAACTGTGTTAGGATAGGCTAAGTGCTTGGTGACTGTACAGTACTGTACATTTATCTATTTATTAAAAATATACAGTATATACAGTATTTTTATTGTTTTTTATTTATAAATAGATAAATGTACAGTACTGTACAGTCACCAAGCACTTAGCCTATCCTAACACAGTTTTTAAAGATGAAGGAGTCAGTTGAATTGTCTCCCTCCTCCCTGCAGGCTCCATAGGGAGCTTGCTCCCTTTATGTGAAAGGGAGACAATTCAACTTATTCCTTCATCTTTAAAAACTGTGTTAGGATAGGCTAAGTGCTTGGTGACTGTCCAGTACTGTACATGTATTCATTTATAAAAAATAAAAAAAAAGTAAAAAAAAAAAATTTTTTTTTTTTTTTTTTAATGAGATGCATGCTCTTAAGTCCGGGACCTCGTAAGTCAGAGCGCTCGTAAGTCGGGGACTACCTGTATTTTCACCCCCTAGCTACGGCAGAATTGAGCTGCGAACAGTTCTTATCTCCCTAACTCGTACGTAACTAGGGGGTCACCTGTATATATATACTAAATATACTATATATATGGCATATATAGAAATTTCATTGCAAGTTTGTATAATGTAAGGTAATTTAATATTTGCGTTTTCCAGTATTGTAGTAAATCCTGTGATCTTGGTGTGTTTGCCTCGGAGATGTATCTTTGTACCTTGATAAGACAGCACCTGCAGCAAATCTGAAAGTTATGCACCATACCTCATGTTCCCTGAAGGAAGGGAACAAGGTGCAACATATGCTATGGGAATTGCGCCCCCGTGCGATTACCTGCGCCCCCGCGCGATTACCTGAAGGAATACATTTACGGCAAGGGCGTCAGCGTTGCGCCAGAGGCCCCGCCCTCTGGGTACTTAAGCCGCTGACGCCCATCCAACTTCTCCAAAATGCACTTCACCGAGCTTTCAGCATTGAAAGGGCCAGATATGTTGCACCTCGTTCCCTTCCTTCAGGGAACATGAGTTATGGTGCATAACTTTCAGTTCCCTTTCAGTCATGTCTCTCGGTGCAACATATGCTATGGGAACGTAATTCATTCACGCCCTTGAAATGCTCAGTAAAATGCATGCTAGTGTGAACGTCTGCCCTTGATCAGCAGGCATCTCAAGGCTACTTTCTACTGTGTGTTAGAAAGGACAGCCTGAGTGACATCACACGCAGTAACATCCAAACTGTAATGCTTTGCAAAAGTGTTTATTGAGCTCCAGTTCGCCGTAGCACAAATGTCTGCAACTGGTACACCCTTGAACAGTGACCACGAAGTGGCCAAGCCCCGAGTAGAGTGAGCGTGCACTCCAGAGGGCACCTGTTGACCTTTGCTACTGTACGCCCTTTTTATGGCCTCAGTCACCCAGTGTGAGAGGCGCTGCTTTGATAGGGCCTTTCCGGTAGCAGGTGCTGCAAAGCACACAAACAGTTGATTTGTTTTTCTCCATTCGGCTGTTCTCTGCATGTAAGTGCTTAAAGCTCTCACGGGGCAGAGAGCCTTCAGCCTTTCCTGTTCCTGAGTGAGGACAGGAGCAGGTGGAAAAGAGGAGAGATCAAAGTCCAGACTTCTAGGGTTTAAAGTCAAGACCTTGGGAATATATGCGGGATTAGGCCTTAAGGTGACCTTTGACCCATCAGGGGCGAATCTGGTACACATTAGATGTACAGACAAGGCATGGAGGTCACCTACGCGTTTCGCCGAGCAAAGAGCCAGGAGAAGAGCGGTTTTATAAGATAATAAATCTATCTTAATCTTGCTCAGTGACTCGAATGGGGGATCACAGAGAGCCCCCAAGACCAGACTAAGATCCCAACCAGGGGTCAGGATCCTGCTGGGGGGTCTCATTCTTAGCACGCCCCTCATAAATCTTATTATGAGTGGATGCGCGCCAGGCGTCCTGTTTCTCCAGCCTTCGTGGCAGGCTGAAATTGCTGATAGGAACACCTTAATTGTTGAGATAGAACAACCCTTTTCTAGTAGGTCCTGAAGAAAAGTCAGGAGCTGAGCCAGGTCACATGAATAAGAAATAATATTTCTTTCTGTACACCAAGCTTCAAAAATACGCTTTTCTGTGCATAAAGAGACTGTGTTGACACAGCTCGTGCATTCTGGATGGTTTTTACCACCTTTTTTGGCAGGCCTGATGCCACCAGTTTGTTCCTTTCTGCCACCAAGCTGAAATTTTCCACAGCTCCCAGCCTAAGCAGCGAGACTGCTCCTTCTGGTGACGTAGTGTGTCCCTGAAGAGGAGCAGTTGGTGGAACCAGTTCTTTTCCAAGGGCCCTGGATTCTGTGATCCCCTGAGGGTCAACCATGTTAGGGAGAGGGCCTTTTTACAGATGTGCTGCCATACTACTCTGGTTGAGAGTGTTCGAGGGCAGAGGCAATCCATTGTCATTATTAGACAAAAGTGGAACAGAATGTCTGTTTTTCCTCTTGATGTTGGGGGTCATGGGACTGAGGAGCTGCGAGTTTTGTAAGCGAGCAGATCTCTTGACCCCAACCCGTTCCTTGGTTGGGTATGGTTTATTGGTCTCCGGCCTTAACAGTGCGTTGGAGCCAGACAAACTGCCCGGGGTCTGTGTTTCACCCGGTGGGGGGATATTGTTTAAGAGCAGAACTGAATCAGCACAATGCTGCAGGATCACTGCTTGAACATTGCGTGTTGCCCATCAATGATAAGGGGACAGCTGCAGCATGAGAACGAGGAGATGGTCCTTTGTGCTTGGCAAACTTTAAATTGGTTGGTGACAGAGAGCTTAGTTCCCTTCGATTAAGAGGAAGAGGAATCTGATTCAGCCCTGGTTTGTTTACACACACAGCAGTTAGCTCACAATCGCCTTTGTGAACATGTGAAGCTTGTGGTGGCCTGTGGGCTTCTGCCGTGGCCCCCTGGCCCTTACTGGGAGCCGTTGAATGGGTGTCCAGGAAAATGGGTCGTCAGATTCTGTCGGCGGGTATCCCTGGGGCGCGGACATGTCATGTGTTTGCTTGGTTTGTATATTGTCCGACCCATGGTTCACAACGGAACGGGGACTGAAGCACGCGACACCCCTCACCTGTCTCCGTGAGAGGTGTGGGTCCTGCTTGCAGACGCCTCTGTGCCTGTCCGCTACAGACGGAACAGAGGCACCCTGCTAGGGCTTATTGATTAGGCTAACACCCCGTGAGCCGTGAGGGAGGGGGGAGGGGAAATGGCCCCCTCCCTTTATGTCAGCTAGCAGGCCAGAGGGACCCGTTCTGCTGAAGTTATTGTGTTTGTGTGTTTTTTTTAGTCAATAAAACAGAGAGGGTCTGTTTTTTTAGCTTTATTCGTGCTTAAGTGTAACGGCATATTTGACTTTATGTCATTCACAACAGGAAAAACATGATTTGTGCATGCAACAGATTTACCAGCTTTTTGTACCGTGCTACAAATAAAGTCTGGACATGAAAAGATCATTCCCCGTACCGCGTGGGCGGGTGATTGTGTAAAATCAAGATGTGGACCTGGTTCATCAGACACGCTTTTGTCTGATGTCCTGGTTCGCCGAGGAGGCCCTATGTCTGACCGCCTGGCGGGGGACAAACCTGTTTTTGCTCCAAGCATGTTCAGTTCGAGGTGGGCCCTGCGGTAGATTATGCCGGTGCTCGTCCTCGTACGCCGTTCGCTTTTTCTGTGGGGCAAGTGTTGCTGAACAGTGTTGAGGCTGCGCAGGTCTGCCCCCAGCAGACTCCCTGGGGGGTGGGGGGCGAAGGTTATCCTGGGAATGCCCACTCGGAGAGCTTCAGCCTGTTTGCGCCTCTGGTCCAGCTTGGTCTGAATTCGATCCAGAGCTTTCCCAAACAATCCCGCCAATTCTATCGAGTGGTGGAGAAAAGGCACCTTTTGTCACTCGGGGAGATCAATTAAAGTCATCCACAGATGGCGTATCGCGATGACCACTTCGGCCATGCCTTTGCCTTGAACAACAGCAGCTGTTCCATTTATGCGGAGCACAAAGGCTGTTGCCCTGCGGGCTTCATCCAGCAAGTTAGCGGCAGATTGTTTGTCCGTTGTTACCTGGAGCTGTTGCAGTTTTTCAGCCAGGTAAGCCTGCATCAACGCGGACGCGTTCATCGCGCGCCGCGAGTCCCTGAGCTCTGTAGCATTTCTCGAGCAGAGAAGCTGAAGCTCGACAGGCTTTGCTGGGGAGAGTTGGTTTTGTCCCGGATGACTTGGGAGCCAGGTGAGACGCCAGCGTGTCCTCAATTTGAGGCACGTTAGCTATTTCCACCTCATCCATCCCGTCCACATCGAGAAACTGCGAGAGTGGTAAAAGCATGGGAGCTCTGGGCTGAGCCCAGGTGCAAGTCAGCTCCGTGAGGAAGTCCGGGAACACGGGCATCCTTTGCCTCGTGGCGACCTGCTACTTTGAGTAAAAATAGTTTCCTGCCAGCCTTGTGACCTGTTGACGAGGCGGAGGTTCTGGCCATGGGATCTGCAACACGTCCGCTGCTCTGTGACACTGGTCGAACAGAGCAGGGATGGAAAAGTCAGTTTCCGGGAGCACAGGTACCGGGGTGCGGGAGAGATCTTCTCCCTGTTCCTCGTATTCGACGTCTGCATCCTCCGCGGAAAATTCGCCTGAGGCTGAAATCGATATCTCGTCCTCGTTCATCATGCCTCGAGTGTCGAATTTGACTGTTAAGTCCACCATGGGAGCTAGCACGTCAGGGCTGTCACCCCATTTGACTCGTGTGCTGTCATCCAGAGCCATGTTCTCGAGCTCCGGCGTGGGAGTGAGGGGCTCGGTGGTTTCTGGGTCCGCTGGCGCTGCAGCGGCACCCATGGCCTTGGCGACGAAGTCCGCCCAGTGCCTCCTCACCGCCTCCAGCATCTGGCTGCAGTGTGGGCAAGAGTCAGGCACATCCAGCACCATTTTTTCGTGTAACATCCCCAAGCAGACGGGACAGGCCTCGTGGGTGTCCGTCGCTGCGAGGGAGAAACCGTATCCGCTAGGACAGGCACGCGAGGTTGGGCTTGCCGTCCTGCGGGTTTTCCTTGGAAGTCTTGTCTTTCGCTTTCCTTTCTCCTGAGGCATGTCCGAGATAAGGCGGGTGAGTCCTTCCAGAATCCTTTTCCTTTTATTTTGAGACGTCTCCTCTGTTGTGTCGCTTTCGCTGGCTAGCCCGCTACGAATTAGCAGGGGTAGTGGTGTGACGCAGTTAGCGCCGTCGAGCGAAGCAATCTGCGGAGAGAGGAGAAGAAAAAACTTTGGGGTTAAGATAAAATGTGCCGGACTAGCTTTCGCTAGCCCAGTAGTACGTAGGAACAATTCTCTGTACGCTCTGTGTAGGGAGCAAGCTCACCTCTAGTTGAGCGATGAAGCAACAGAGAAGTCCTGCGAAGAGAGGTAGTTCAGGTTTAAGCGAGGTGAAGGGCAAATAGAGGAAGTTGGATGGGCGTCAGCGGCTTAAGTACCCAGAGGGCGGGGCCTCTGGCGCAACGCTGACCCCCTTGCCATAAAGGCGTGAATGTATTCCTTCAGGTAATCGCGCTGGGGCGCAATTCCCATAGCATATGTTGCACCGAGAGACATGACTGAAAGGGAACCTACATTTCACCTACAACAGAAATAAAAGTTAATCCATGTAAACTAATTAAAATATTCTTCAGAAAGAAATTAGAATACATGTAACCAGATAGAAAAATGATCAACAGTGGAAACGAGGATGGAATAATCATTTACATGTACCTTATTCTCTGTAATAAGATTAAAATGATCCCACATGGGAGAAAGACTTCCTCTTCCTTGGTTAATCTATGGTATTCGATGACAAGCCAAAAACCAAAGCAAAACAAAGAACACAACTATTTCCATCCAACAAAACCCACAAACGTGTCGATACATTTTCTCCCTTATAAATACAGTTTGGCACGTTCACAACCAGATGAGCAACACGATAGCACAACTGCTGCTGCTTCTCAGTGAGCAGGTCCCTGGTTCAAATCCCGGTCCGGGTGCCTTTCTGGGTGGAGTTTGCATGTTCTCTCTGTGCATGCGTGGGTTTTCTCCAGGTACTCCAGTTTCCTCCCACAGTCCAAAAACATGTGCAGTATTTTCTGGTGTATAGGTCGCACCGGTGTATAGGTCGCATTGTCCAATTATCACCAATAGATTAGAAAGATCCCTAGATAGGTCGCATTGGTGTATAGGTCGCACCTACGTTTAGCTCTGCTGCAAATGTCTGCCACAGGAGCGCACAGCAAGGCTTTTAAGAAGATTAACACTTAAAAACAATTATTTGTTTGATAAAAATTATAGCAAATATATGTCTGAGCTGAACTTTTCCTTAATAAATGAACGTAATTGTGAAATGAGCTGGATTAAAAAATTTGTTTCACCGAAAGTGATAACAAGCCATATATAGGTCGCACCGGTGTATAGGTCGCAGGCCTTGAAAAAAACCATAAAAAGGTGCGACCTATACACCGGAAAATACGGTATGTTAAACTGATTGGTAACTCTAAATTGTTTCTAGGTGTGAGTGAGAGAGTGAATGATTTTCTCATTTGTCTCTATGTGTCCCTGTGATGGACTTGTGACCTGTCCAGAGTGTACCCCGCCTCTCACACAGTGACTGCTGGACATGGGCACCGGCGACCCCCATGACCCAAAATGGAAGAAGTGGGTAAAAGATAATGGATGGAAGGATGTAGCCTACATCAAGACGATACAGTAGCTGTATCGGTCACGTGGTTTTCCTTAAAGAGATACACGCACCGGCACGGGGCTTTGCCATTTTTGCTTGGTGCACGCACCAAGGTTTCAGTGTCGGCAGACCCATCACTAATGGGTATGGTGGTTACAACCAGTTATGAATCTTGGCGCGCTATGGTAGACAGCATCCAATTTGCCATCCTCTGTCATATCTGCAAGGAGCTGGCAGGATCATTCATGTAAATAATGTCACCATAGTCAGTAGGAAGGTAGCAGCTACGAGGTGTTTCTAACATTCAGATTTAAGCAAGATGTACTGTATTTCTGAAAAAGAAACCCAGTTTTAATTTCAGTTTCTTTATCAAGTTTTCAACATCTGTTAATTTGATTATTGTTTTGCATTTGTTTGACAGTAATAATGAATGTGTTTAATTTGCAGTCTTTTGTGCAGGCTTTTCTGTCTTTACACATCCATGTACTAAACTGTAAATTTAAAAAAGAGTAAAGTAAATGCATGTTTGATCAACAAGAGCTCCATAAACATTACATCTCTGTCCACAGTGGTGTTTTTTAGGGACTCTTTGCTCCTACAGGTGTGCAGTGGAGAGCATCCTGTGCTCCAGCATCAACGTGTGGCCTGAAGGCTGCACAGCTGCAGAGAGGAAAGCTCTGCAGAGAGTGGTGAAGGCTGCACAGAAGATGTTGGAGTCAGCCTCCCCACCATCACAGACATCTACACCTCCAGATGTAGGAAGAGGGCCACCTGCATCATGAAAGACTCCACTCACCCAGCACACACACTTTTTGCCCCACTCCCCTCAGGAAGGATGGAGAATTAAAGCCCGAGATACACTCGAGCGTCCTCACGATACGCCTATACGCAGCGTACGTACGCTGTGGCAAAAGCGTAGCCCCGCGTAGCCCCTCAGGGCACGTACGCGCAAAAGTTTTTTTTTACTACGCATACGCGATGCGCGGTGTCTGAACATAAACTTCCCCGGCGCCGGACTGTTTTGTATGTTACACAAATTAAATAAATTCCCCTTCTTTATCGCTGATCGGGCCTTTTCTTTTGTTTTTTTGCCTAAAGTCAAGTAACCGCTTCTTCCTCCGTTCACTCGATGATTGAAATGAATGAATTCAGGTCCTACCTGGGTGCGCGATGTTTTAAATATCCCTGGTGGGCTGTGTGCTGCAGGAAAAGCACTCCCTGTTATTATTTTTATTTCTGAGAGAACTTTTTACAACATATATAGTAGAAACACCGCATGAACACCGCCGCGGTCTTCAAGGCGCTACATGAGCTGGCTGTCAATCATTTCAGTAGGCGTGTCAGCAAGTAACCAATCAGCGAGCTCAGTTGAGTCCCCTCCGTGTGCAGCTGCTCATATTACAACAAGGAGAACGCAAGCGTTTGAAAGCTGATAGTTTCTGACATATGCTGAAGCATATCAGCAAAACACATGCGCACAAAATGCGCGCGTAGAGTGGCGTACCTGAGGACGCATGAGTGTATCTCGGGCTTTAGTGTAGAACCACTAGACTGAGGAACAGCTTCTACCCTGAGGCTGTTAGACTCATGAATATCTAACCAGGATAATCACTGAGAAATAATCACATGTTGCTGCTGATCTAGTTCATGCTACGGATTTATTTAATCTTACTGTGTTCATTCATACTCATCTGCTCACACAGACTCATGTTTGTGCTGCTGTTCAACGTATTGTTTTTGTTCTTAGTGCTTAGTGTATATACAGTAGTTAATGTTTTTCTTCAAATCTTATATCTTATTACTGTTTTTCTTTTACATTTTAATACTTTTGTTAGATGTAACTGGGACCCTGTGTACACAATTTCGTTCCACCACATGTGGTGTAACGACAAAAAAAATAAAAAAATAAAACTGACTCACTCCCCACTGTCAAAAACGTACATTAAACTATGCAATAAAATGTCAAACAATAATATTTCTTCATGTCTTGTTCACAGACCTCATTTGGTTGAGTTTGGGTAAGTTACACTTATTAGGTTTGTTTGTCTAAATGTGTTTTATTTTTATTTTTAGAAAACTATATGCAGTTGATGCCTTTTTAACTTATGGTTCAAGACTTGAATAAACTGTAAAACGTGTCAGGATTTTTTCCCCCCAGTGCCACCATGCCCCCAGTATTTTAGTCACCCAGTCAGCCTGTCAAACCTCAACACACCTGCTCCTTGTTCCATTAGTCATTAGTTATTTTTGGTAAATTTGCTGCCGCAGCAGCATTTTGTATTTTATTTTGTAAATACGTTTTTTTCCCCCCATGAGTCTGCATTCAGGATCCAAAACCATGTAAACCTGATAAAAAATAAAATGAAATAACCAAATCCCTCACGTCAAAGTTCATGCTCAAAAATCCAGGTACAAAATTTAACAAAATTCAGTCAGGTCATCTGGACGGTTTCTTTTTTTTGTTGAGATGTTTCATCCTCGTCCTCACAGTT
Organism: Garcialebias charrua; assembly: GCA_038048925.1. NCBI lineage: Eukaryota > Metazoa > Chordata > Actinopteri > Cyprinodontiformes > Rivulidae > Garcialebias > Garcialebias charrua. The sequence continues at coordinate 7,378 of JBBPBX010048389.1, read as the reverse complement.
CATGTTTTTGTTCATACAGTGAAGCTTTTATGAGAAGGCGGCTCAGAATGGTGTGACTGTAATACAGCTGCCAACATGTGCAGCTGTAGAAAACAGCTGTGCCAAAGAGCATACAGCTGCCAACATGTGCAGCTGTAGAAAACAGCTGTGCCAAAGAGCAGCAGATGAGCCAGAGAATGAATGGCTTCATCTTTGAGGGTCAACGCCCTGTAGACACATTTAGAAAAGAAGTCGTACCAGCTTTCTGTTGCACTCACAGATTATGTACTGCATTATATGAAACCATGTGTATGTGTATGTATACCAAATTTTTCCATAAATATTTCTTTCTAAGTGTAATCTATTCAAATGGTTTATTGACAACGCCTCTAAAAGTCTCCCTCCAGACAAAGCAGCAATAGTTTGCCTACGTCTCTGTGTGTTTATTTGTTTGTAGCTGGACAGATTTGAATGACACTAATCACTGACCCTAACCTTTCTTCAGTGATCACCATAGCAGTGAATTCAGATGAAAGTTTTAGTAACTTTTTTCTGCCAGATGTTTTTTTGATGCAACCTGGGCTCAAACCTGCAGCCTCAGGATTACTAACACTGACCACTGAGATACTGCGGCCCCATCTACAATTTGTTTTTAAAACTTTGCAAATAACTATTGGAGTCAACTGTGTCTGTATGCCAAATATCTCACAAACCACTGGATGACTTTTAATGAAGCTTTCACAAGATTATCTGCAACTAACTTTTGGAGACAACCAAACGACAAGATAGAGGCCCCAGCCAAATGACTGTAGGAAACACCAAAAAAGGCCTTGGGTCATCCAGAGGGACAGTTTCAACCAGAGTTTGGAAAAAACGTTGCACCTCTCATATTTTCAAAGTTTGTGGTTGAGCTGAAAATTATGAGACAAAATGGACATTTGTGAATTTAAAATGAATGCATGATTTATTTATCAACAAAAGCAGTGAATACATGTGCAGTCATTTAAAGCATAACCTGAAATATCACATTTTAGCTAAACATTTGAGCTTGTCTCTGAATGTTCATTTATTACACATAGTAACTGCTTCACATTCAAGCTGGAAAAATATTAAATTGTAAATATGTCTTTCTTATAACACAGTACAAAATATATTAAAAAAAAGACCTTGTTGTCATGGAGATATGTGCAGTCAATTAAAAGTGCAGCTTGTTCTGTTCAGATCAGTAATATTTAACCTTTGGCAGAACACACAACATTTCAAAGAGGAGGTTGGCCCCAGTCAGAGAAGTGTTTCCTGTTTGAAGGAATTAAAGCAAACATCAGAGTTAAAATATCATCAATAATAATTCTATAATGACAGTAATGTGACAAAAGTACCTGTGGTGTCATAAGGTGGAGACACCTCCACTAGATCACATCCAACGAGGTTCAGACCACGACAGCCTCGAATGATCTCAACTCCCTGAGTCCAATAAAATAAAGAAAATACAATTTTAGTAACAAAGAGGAAAAGACTAAACAATATACTGTACTTTAAAAAAAAATGTTTGTTTAAACTGCCAATGTTTGTTTAATCTAAATGGTAAAAATGAATTGTACTTATTTAGCACCTTTCTATCCAACTATACTCAAAACCTTTTTACTGTTTCTCATTAAGAGGTTTTTGTACTCCTCAATTACATTTTCAAATTTTTAATCAAATATAATTTTCAGGGGAGAAATAATACACAAATAATTAGATTTGGCTTTTTTTTCACCCACTCAAATAGAACTGGACATCAATTTTCATCCAGCAGTCACTTCCACCTTACAAAAAAAGAACAGTTTAAACCTTTTTTTACTTGAAGTATCAAGTGTCTGCAAAATTTTTATGTCAGTGTGTTTAGGGTCATGGATACCAGTGAATTTGGCAATAAGTTTTATGGTAATATTAATAAATTGTCTCCAACCCTTGAGTTAAAAAAAAGGGACAGATGTCACTTGATCCCCATCCGGTGGTGGTGGGAAGCTGCCAGAAAGTAAACCCAAAAGAATGATTAGGGACATGGAATTTGAAGTGGCCATATTTCAGGGCTTCTACTTCAGATTCATCTTCTAAAAGCTGTGCAGAGAATTTCTTTTTTGTTTGTCAGGGCAGCACCTGGTGGACTCAATGGTGAAAACTAGTTGAAATATCAAGCTGTCTGGTCTTGGCTGTCTGTCCCTGAGAGCTCCTGAAGCACCTGACAGGTGCAGTGTGATCAGAAGGTTTATGACTGTGGAAGCAAAAATGGACATGAGAGGAACTCAAAGAAGCCGTGGAAAAGGAGTTTACGGTTGACCTCAAAGAGTCTCTTGCAAACTGTTCAGCAAATCAGTAATAATAATAATAATAATAATTAATTCAATTTATAACGCACTTTTCATTACTGAAAATCTCAAAGTGCTACACATATATTGAATGCTACACACATTCATAAACCGGTGGCGGCAGACTACCATGCAAGGTGCTTTCCAGTCCTACCGGGAGCAACTCAGGGTTAAGTGTCTTGCCCAAGGACACAACGACACATGGTGCGGGTCCCGGGAGTCGAACCGCCAACTTTCCGATCGGGAGACGACTGCCATTACCACTACACCACGGCCGCCGTAAGAAGTTGCATCCCTGCCGGCTGTGCTAGAATTGAGTGGGGGAACTGCTGACCCGCATTGAAGACATTGCCAAACGATGGGAGAAATATATTTAGGAACACCTTGAGCCACCATGTTCAACTTCAAGGAGAAGATGACCAAGGACTCAATGGAAGGAGAGTTCCTGACAGAGTTTGCTGTGCTAGTTATACAGCTCATCTGTGGCAGGACAACAGAAGTAGAGGAATTTGCACATTTCTGGTCATGCCATGAAATGCTGAACGTTCGTGACATTGTTCAACACTTCGCCGCCTCCCCAAGAAACACAAAAAGGTTAAATCTGGACCAGTTTCTTTAAGGGAGAGACGTTTCATCTTCCATCCAGAAAACTTCATCAGTCTGTGGCCTGCCAGCCAGATCTGTCCCATACGTAGCCTTCATTGCTCTGTTTCAAGCCAACCTCCTGTTGGAATCTCAGAAGCAGCTTTTAACACTTGAGCCTACAAACCTTTCTCTGAACCAGTTTGGCCTTGGGGTCTTCAGGCTCTTTCTGTGATTAGTATCGGCCTTCTGGACTAAAACATTGGATTGTTAATCAAAATGATTGAGTGTTTTGGACAGATGGATCCTTTTGCATGTGATAAAAGCTTCTGAGATTCCAACAGGAGGTTGTCTTGAGACACAGCAGTGAAGGCTACTAATGGGACAGATCTGGTCGGCAGGCCACAGACTGATGAAGTTTTCTGGATGGAAGACGAAACGTTTCTCCCTTAAATAAACTAGTCCAGACGAAATGATTGAACCTTTTTGTGTTATCTACCTGAATGATTGAGCCTACAAACCTTCTCTCCAAGAAAGTTTACTTCAACGTGCATGGATGTTTCAACCTCAATTGATGGTCCTAAAACACTGATCATGTGCAAAAGAATGTGATCCCAGATATAAAAAGCTGAAAAGAGCTTTCTCCACTAGTGGCCATGCCTTCGTGATAAAATAAGGGACACCTCCTTCTGGAAGTTTTCTAGGCAGGTCCCACTAGGAAGAGACTCCGGAGCAGACACAATAATTTCTGGAGAAAATATGAATCCTGGGATCCCAAAGGTGGATCTGGAGAGCGCTGCTGGGCATATAGGGATGTCTGTGTTTCCCTCTTTGGCCTGTTGCCTCTGTGACCCAATAACTGATAAGTGGCAGAAAATGGATGGAACTATAAAACAACTACTGTATAATACATGAGGTGAGGTTAATTATATGTTATAAGGTAAATTTAATGTTGAGTGTACCTGTATGGGTGTGAGTCCTGCAATCTCTGGTGTTCCTGTTCCCGGGGCAAAGCCTGGATCTAGACCATCAATGTCAAAACTAAGATAGACCGGTCCGCTGCCCATCTGAGTCCTGACCTCAGACATTAATGGTGCAAGGGATTTGAACCAACACTCTTCTGCCTGGACCACACGAAAACCCTGGAAAAACAAGTTTGTAAATAGATTTTAGATGCCTCCATACACAACCAACTACAGTACAACCATCAATTAAGCTAATTCAATTATAAAATTAATCCAGAATGTTAGACCAGTTTAATGTGATCCTAGGTCGATTATCAGGTCCAGTAATTGTACCTGAGCCCGGCTCCATTCATATGCATCTGGAGAGTAGCCTGAACCTCGCAGGCCAATCTGAACCACTCTCTTGCAGTCCAGAAGCCCTTCCTCCACACAGCGTCTGAACGGAGTCCCATGACCGATCTTCTCCCCCAGTATCATGTCACTGGTGTCAGCATGAGCGTCCACATGAATCAAACCCACAGGACCGTGCCTGACACATCATTGCACAAAGAAACCAATGTAGAACTGGACACAATAAGTGCTTAGGAAATATTGTTTAACTCATTTACAGGGTCGTTCATCAAATACTCATGTTCAACCATTTATCTGGTAACTTTCTGATGAATCCTCCAACATGACATGTGATTACTACTCTACTGAATCAATTCAAACATTTATTTTAGTTCGACAAGTACTTGTAGATCGAATGTAATACAGTTTATGAGAACATTTCAAATTCATAATTGCTACACATTTAAAAAACAGAAAAATGGGCAAGGCAGCATAACGGATGATGGTAATCGATGCAGCAGCTGTCACAGGTTTGATCCAATGTCTTTTTGTGTGTAGTTTGTAAGTTCTTCATTAAAGAACCTGTCCAGTTGACATGATTTAACTTTTTTTGTGATTTATTTACCTTGATGATTGAGCCTACTTACTCTTGTTCTCCAGTAAAAATGTGAGTTTTCTCCAGGTGCTCTACTTCCATAGAGTACAAACATGCGTGTTAAATTAATCAGTAACTATAAACTGTCCCTGGTTTTCAGTGAGAATGTGAATGATTGTCGTTTGTCTCTTCCTGGACATGTGATAGACTTGTGAGCAGATTGTACACTGTCTCTCGTGTAAAGGCCCCTAGAAAAAGACACCAGTTCCCCTGCGGCCCAAAATTGTAAAAAGCGAGTAAAAGAAAATGGAAGAATGAAAGCAATAAAGAATGGAGTTAGTTTTTAATTAATCCTTTACTGTTTCCCCTTTGTGATTTTTAGCCTCTGTAAATCAGCCCTGCTACAATCCCTCAGTAATCACCCCTCCAAGTGTGAGGATGGAACCATGGCACTACTGTAAGGATGGAACCATGGCACCATCTAGTGGGCATTTATTGTTCTTGTCTGTTGGTCCTGTCTGTTCCCCTTGTAATTTATTAGTTTCCCTCCTGACTTTATTACTCTTAGTTGTAACCTCCAGTTTCTGTCATCCTAGTGTACTTCATGTTTCAGCTAGTTTCCCAGTTTTTGCTTTTAGTTAAACCTTTAGTTTTAGCTTCTAGTTTTAGTCTTTGTTCTGTGTTTAGGTTAACCTCCAGTTCTGTCTATTTAGTCTCTGTGTTTATTTACTATTAGTTTAACTGTTCTGTCTCTACCAAGCACACCGACTCCTGGCTTTCATTCAGTCTTTGGCCTATACTGTTTTACTACACAGTTTATGCTAGCATGCTAAAACAGCCAATGTGAGCTTGAGTTTAATTAAAGCTCTTAAAAACAAACAACAAATTCAGCAGTAAAAACAATTAAGACCAAGGTTAAATGTATTTTTGAGGAACTATTTTTTTGGTTGGTTTTATTTAAGTTGCAGATCTGCACATCCAGTGTGGCACAGTGGCTCAGTTGGTAGGGCTGTTGCATCTCAGTGAGAAGGTTGCTGGTTCAAATCCTGGCAAGTATAAAACTGTAACTCTTATACTTGGGGGTGGGGGTGTGTGGAAGCAGTACACCAACACTCTATAGTGAATAGCGAGGGTGATGTGCTGCTGACCTCAACTCAGGATGTCGTGGGTCGATTGGCGGATTACTTCGAAGACCTCAATCCCATCGGCACATCTTCCACTGAGGAAGCGGAGCCTGGGGACTTTGGGTCGGGCTCTCCAATCTCTGGTGCTGAGGTCAGCGAGGTGGTTAAAAAGCTCCTAGTGGCAGGGACCCAGGGGTGGATGAGATTCGCCCGAGTTCCTTAAGGCTCTGGATGTTGTGAGGTTGTGTTGGCTTACACGACTCTGCAATATTGCATGGACATCGAGGGCAGTTCTCCTGGATTGGCAAACCGGGGTGGTGGTCCCCCTGATCAAAAAGGGGGACCGTAGAGCGAGTTCCAACTACAGGGGGATCGTGCTCTCAAGCCTCCCTGGTAAGGTCTATTCAGGGGCTCTGGAGAGGAGGGTCCATCGGATAGTCGAACCTGTGAGACTTGAGTTGCTAGATCCGAGCGGTCAAAATGAGAGAGTTCCCGAATCTTGTTCTGGCTCAAAGTAACCACTGTGGAATAGGGTAGAGTGCCCTCACTGGGTCGGTGGAGGAGGTCCCCAAGTGGAGGAGTTTAATTATCGCGGGGTCTTGTTCACGAATGATGGAAAAATGGAGCATGAGATCGATAGGTGCAGCATCAGCAGTGAAGCAGGTGCTGTCGGGGTGAAGAGAGAGCTGAGTCAAAAGGTAAAGCTCTCAATTTACCGGTCGATCTACGTTCCCACCCTCATCTATGGTCATGAGCTTTGGGTTGTGACCGAAAGAACGAGATCTCGGATACAAGCGGCTGAAATGAGTTTTCTCCGCAGGGTGTCTGGACTCTCCCTTAGAGATAGGGTGAGAAGCTCAGTCATCCGGGAGGGACTCGGAGTAGAGCCGCTGCTTCTCCACATCGAGAGGAGCCAGTTGAGGTGGCTCGGGCATCTGGTTAGGATGCCTCCTGGACGCCTCCCTGGTGAGGTGTTCCGGGCATGTCCCACCGGGAGGAGACCCAGAGGAAGACCCAGGACACGCTGGAGGGACTATGTTTCTCGGCTGGCCTGGGAACGCCTTGGGATTCCCCCAGAGGAGCTGCTCCAAGTGGCTGGGGAGAGGGAAGTCTGGGCCTCCCTACTTAGGCTGCTACCCCCGCGACCCAACCCCGGATAAGCGAGAAAGAAAATGGATGGATGGATATCTGGTTCATCTGGCTCAGCTTAAACATCCGGGGCCCTTCCAGTTCTCAATCTGCTTGTTGGAAGCTGGCTCGTGCTGTTAGACTAGATGATTTAGTTTTTAAAATATTTAACAAAAATTTTATTATATTGCATTTTGTTGTGACATTAATTTTACACTATTTCAACTCACATTCTGACAAACCACATGTGAGCCTTTAGCACAGATCCATACTTACTTCTCAGCAACAGCTTGCAGTATTGGGTATGAAATTGTGTGATCGCCA
>JBBPBX010048387.1:0-18049 GCA_038048925.1 Garcialebias charrua | reverse complement strand
ATTACGTTGTATGTGCATGTTAGCTTATATTACTAGCTTGAAATATTTAGTTCATTCAAATTGATCCTGCTACATCGTTATATCCAATCATGTTGTTTACTGTCTCTCTTTAGGACGTTGTGAATATTATAATTACTATTTCACTTTGCATGCTTTTAGTATTGTTTGTTCTTTGATTTTTAGTGAGTCAAATTGGTTCTTCTCATCCTGAGCATTTCATTGTACTGTTACCCTGTGTTCCCTTATCAGTCATGTCACTCGGTGCAACATAAATGCTATGGAAAATTGCACCCCGCTCGATTACCTGAAGGAATACAATCACGCCTTTACGGCAGGGGCGTCAGCGTCACGCCAGAGACCCCGCCCTTTGGGTATTTAAGGCGCTGACGCCCATCCATCATCCTCTTATTGCCCTTCACCTCGCTTAAACCTGAACTTTCTCTTCGCGGGACTTCTCTGTTGCTTCATCGCTCAACCAGAGGTGAGCTTGCTCCCTACACAGGGCGTACAGAGAATTATTCCTACGTACTTCTGGGCTAGCGAAAGCTGGACCGACACATTTTTCCTTAACCCCAAAGTTTTTTCTTCTCCTCTTTCCACAGACTGCTTCGCTCGATGGCGCTAACTGCGTCACACCGCTACCTCTGCTAATTCGTAGCAGGCTAGCCAGCGAAAGCGACGCGACGGAGGAGACGTCTAAAAAAAAAAGGATTTTGGAAGGACTCGCTCGTCTTATCTCGGACATGCCTCCGGAGAAAGGAAAGCGAAAGACAAGACTTCCAAAAAAGACCAGCAGGACGGTGAGCCCAACCTCGCGCGCCTGCCCCAACGGCTGTCGTTTTTCCCTCTCGGCGACAGACACCCACGAGGCCTGTCCCGTCTGCCTAGGGATGTTGCACGCAAAGATGGCGCTGGACGCGCCTGACTTGTCCACACTGTAGCCAGATGCTGGAGGCGGTGAGGAGGCACCGGCTGGACTTCGTCGCCAAGGCCATGGGGGCTGCTGCGACGCCAGCAGACCCGGACACTACTGAGCCTCTCACTCCCACGCCGGAGCTCGAGAGCATGGCTCTGGATGACAGCACCCGAGTCGAATGGGGCAACAGCCCAGATGTGCTGGCTCCCATGGTGGACTTGACAGTCGACTTCGACACTCGAGGCATTATGAACGAGGACGAGATCGAGATTTCAGCCTCAGGCGAATTTTCTACGGATGACGCCAACGTTGAATATGAGGAACAGGGAGAAGACCTCTCTCGCACCCCGGCGCCTGTGCTCCCGGAGACTGACTTTTCCATCCCTACTCTGTTCGACTTGTGTCACAGAGCAGCGGACGCGCTGCAGATCCCATGGCCGGAGCCTCTACCTTGTCAACAGGTCACGAGGTTGGCAGGAACTTACTTGTATTTTTACTCAAAGCAGCAGGCCGCCACGAGGCAAAGGATGCCCATCTTTCCGGATTTCCTCACAGAGCTGACTCGCACCTGGTCTCAGCCCAGAGCTCCCATGCTGCTGCCACTCTCTCAGTTCCTCGACGTGGATGGGATGGATGAAGCGGAAATAGCCAATGTGCCTCAAATGGAGGACACGCTGGCGTCTCATCTGGCTCCCAAGTCATCCGGGACAAAACCAACTCTCCCTAGCAAAGCCTGTCGAGCCTCGGCTTCTCTGCTCGAGAAATGCTACAGAGCTCAGGGCCTCACGGCATGCGCAATGAACGTGTCCGCCATGTTGCAAGCGTACCTGGCTGAAAAACTGCAGGAGCTCCAGGTAACAACAGACAAGCAAACTGCCGCCGACGTGCTAGATGAAGCCCGCAGGGCAACAGACTTTGTGCTCCGCATGATGGGGACAGCAGCTGTTGCATAAGGCAGAAGCATGGCTGAGGTGGTCATTGCACAACGCCATCTGTGGATGACCCTAACTGACTTCCCGGAGGGACAAAGAATTCCTTTTCTCCACCATTCTATAGAACCGACTGGGCTGTTTGGAAAAGCTCTGGATCGAATTCAGACCAGGCTGGACCAGAGGCACAAACAGGCTGAAGCTCTCCGTGTAGGCATCCCCAGGAGAGCATTCGCCCACTCCAGGGAGTCAGCTGGGGGCAGACTTGTGCAACCTTGACACCACTCAGCCACACGTGCACCACCGCAAAAGCGGCCGTCATACGAGGCCGAGCACCGGCAGAGACCACTGCCGGGCCCACCTCGGACCGAACACGCCTGGAGTAAAAACAGATTTGTTCCCCGCCAGGCGGTCCTACACAGGGCCTCCTCGGCGAATCGGGACACCAGACAGAAGTGTGCCGGATGAACAAATCTTGACTTTACAGGATCACCCGCCCAAGCGGTACAGGAAATGACCTTTTCACGTCCAGACTTTGTTTTTAGCACGGTACAAAAAACTGGTGACTTTGTTTTAGGCACGAATCATGTTCTTTCTGCTGTGAGTGACATAAAGTCATATATGTCATTACACATAACGGATGCATTTACATAAGCACGAATAAAGCTCAAAAAACAGTCCCTCTCTGTTTATTGACTCAATAAAAAAGAAAAAAAAGAAGAAAACAACAAACATAGTAACATCAGCAGCACGGCCCCCTCTGTTCTTCCAACATAAAGGACGGAGGCCATCATTTCCCCCTCCCTCGCGGCTCACGGGGTGTTAGCCTAATCAATAAACCCCAGTAGGGTGCCATCGGGTCTGTTTGCAATAGACAGGCCCAGAGATGCCTGCAAGTAGGCCCGTCACTCCTCACAGAGACAGGTGTGGGGGGTCACGTGTTCCAGCTCCCGCTCCGTTGTAAACCACGGGGCCGGCAATACACAAATCAAACAAACCCGTGACACGTCAGTACTCCAGGGGTGCGCGTCGACATAACCTGACAACCCACCTTCCTTGCCACCTATTCAACGGATGCTAGTAAGTGACGGGGGGTCACGGCAGAAGCCCGTAGGCCAACACCAGTATCACTCGTTCACAAAGGCAGTTGTGATGAAACTGTAGCATGTGTAAATACTTGGTGCAGAACAGAAATGGCACCAGGGCTAAATCAGACTCCTCTTACCTTTAATCGAAGAAGACTGAACTTTCTGTCACTAACCAATCTAAAGTCTGCTCAACACAAAGGACCATCTCGAACAGCTCCACATTCTCATGCTGAAGCTGTCCCCTTATCCTCACTAGGCAACACGCCATGCTCAAGCAGTGATCCTGCAGCGTGTGACCGCGCTCACTGTACTGACTCAGTTCTGCTCTTAAACGACACCCCCCCACCGGGTGAAACACAGCTCCCCGGAGGTTCGTCAGGCTCCAGGGCTCTGATGAGGCCGGAGACCAGTAAACCAGACCCAACCAGGAAATGGGCTGGAGTCAGGAGATCTGCTCATATACAAAACTTGCAACCCCTCCGATCCATGACCCCCAACAAAAAGAGAAAAAACAGATATTCTGTTTCGCTTTTGTCTAATAATAACAGCAGATTACCTCTACCTCCAAACACTCTTGATCAGAGTAGTATGACGGTACATCTGCAGGAAGGCCCTCTACCTAACGTGGTTGGCCTTCAAGGGACTACAGAAATCAGGGCCCTTGAGGGAGAGCTGTTCCACCACCTACCCCTCTCCAGGGACCCTCCACATCACCAGAAGGAACAGTCTCGCCACTTAAGCTGAGAACTGTGGCAAATTTCAGCTTGGTGGCGTAAGGAACAAACTGGTGGCCTCAGGTCTGCCCGAGAATGTGGTAAATACCACAAAATGCCCGAGCTATGTCAACACAGTCTCTCTACGCCCGGAAATGGCATATTTTTGAAGCTTGGTGCAAAATAAATATTATTTCTCATTCATGTGACTTGGCCTAACTCCTCACCTTTCTTCAGGACCTGCTGGAGAAAGGTCATTCTTTCTCAATGATTAAGGTATTTTTATCAGCAATTTCAGCCTGTCACGAGGGCTGGGGGAGCAGGACGCCTGACGCGTACCCGCTCATAATAAGATTTATAAAGGGCGTGCTAAGGAAGAGACCCCCCAGCAGGATCTTGACCCCTGGATGGGATCTTAGTATGGTCTTGGGGGCTCTCTGTGATCCCCCATTCGAACCACTGAGCGACATTAAGATAGATTTATTATCTTATAAGACCGCTCTACTCCTGGCTCTTTGCTCGATGAAACGTGTGGGTGACCTCCATGCTTTGTCCGTACACCCAATGTGTACCATGTTTGCCCCTGATGGATCAAAGGTCACCCTAAGGCCTAATCCTGCGTATATCCCCAAGGTCTTGACTTTGAACCCCAGAAGTCTGGACTTTGATCTCTCTTCTTTTCCATCTGCTCCTGTCCTCACTCAGGAACAGTAAAGGCTGAAGGCTCTCTGCCCCGTGAGAGCTTTAAGCGCTTACATGCAGAGAACAGCCGAATGGAGAAAAACAAATCAACTGTTTGTGTGCTTTGCTGCACCAGCTACAGGAAAGGCCCTATCAAAGCAGCGCCTCTCACACTGGGTGACTGAGGCCATAAAAAGGGAGTACAGTAGCAAAGGTCAACAGGTGCCCTCTGGAGTGCGCGCTCACTCAACTCGGGGCTTGGCCACCTCGTGGTCTCTGTTCAAGGGTGTACCAGTTGCAGACATCTGTGTGGCTGCGAACTGGAGCTCAACAAACACGTTTGCAAAGCATTACAGTTTGGATGTTACTGTGTGTGATGTCACTCAAGCTGTCCTTTCTAACACACAGTAGAAAGCAACCTTGAGATGTCTGCTGAATAAAGGCGGACGTTCACACTAGCATGCATTTTACTAAGCATTTCAAGGGCGTGATTGAATTACGTTCCCATAGTATTTATGTTGCACCGAGTGACATGACTGATAAGGGAACTGAAAGTTATAAACCATAACTCATGTTCCCTGAAGGAAGGGAACGAGGTGCAACTTACCTGTCCCTTTCAATGCTGAAAGCTCGGTGAAGTGTATTTTGGAGGATGATGGATGGGCGTCAGCGCCTTAAATACCCAGAGGGCGGGGTCTCTGGCGTGACGATGACGCCCCTGCTGTAAAGGCGTGATTGTATTCCTTCAGGTAATCACGTGGGGCGCAATTTCCCATAGCATTTATGTTGCACCTCGTTCCCTTCCTTCAGGGAACATGAGTTATGGTGCATAACTTTAAGTTAATCTGTATATGACAAATAAACACAACTTGAACTTGATGGGAGTTCCTCTCAGTTCTTGGTGAACACTGACCATGGATGGCAGAGCAGCTCAGTCATTGCCCAGAAACACATCAGGAGGTCAGATGATGCAAACCTGAAAAAACAAACAAACAAACAAACAAATAAGTGTTCATATTTACCTACACAACGTAAAAAAACAGAGAACTCTTTATGAGAGTTATGCTTTAAAATAAATTAATTACATCTCAGGAAATTAAATGTTTCATTGAAGTGAAACAGTTCTGGTTTCATATTAATTAAAGGAAACTGCAGAGAATATTTCAGAGGTGTAACAGCCCTGAAGTTTCTAAGAGTTTACACACATCTTTACTGATTAGAAAACACATGTTAAAATCTGAATATTATTTTAAAAGTATGTAGTTACAAACGTTTATCAAATCACTCATTACCCCAACACCAAGTGCACAAGTGCAGGGTCTGAAGTTGAGTCATATTCATGTTTCTTACTAAGAGCTGCAGCTGCTATGTTCTCCTCCTCGCTGTCCTCTTTGCTTCTCTCCCAAACTCCCGGTCGTGCAGGTGGAAGGGAGAATTATTCCACTCGAACAATGCAGGTACAGCTCCCTTTTTAACCACTGCCTTCTTGTTTCTGACGGTGGCTCTTGAATATTCTGAGGTTTAAAATGCCGGCTACAAACCTGAGTGTTAGCTTTAAAGGCTAAGTCTTCCCTGCGGTTAGCCATGAATTAAAAACTAAGCGCTCTATTGTACCTGTTATTCACTGGACACAACGGCACACAACAAAACTCACTTGTTGTACCAGCAGCTCGCAGAAGTTTTACCTTTTGTGTCTTTTACATGGTCTAGTTCTAGGAGCTACCGCTAAAAACAACAGCAGTAGATAGGAGCCGGAAGTGATGGACTTGGCTAAAATTTTAACGGAAGTACGTCACCACTACCCGTGACATATAGTCTATTGTGAGATTATATGTAAAACATAAAGTAATTAGTAGACACTCTAAAATGACTACAGGCCTGTAAATACAATCAATGAAAACATGCAAACACATTGTATAAAATGCATCAATTCACATAATCTATGACATTTCAAAGCTTGTAAAAAGATATATAAATATATAAAAAGCCATAAAATCCAATACAGGCTCTAGAGAAATGTGAATATCCTAACTGAGCCTTCCTGAAAGCAGAGAAGAAACCAAAACAGGACTCCAGCCAGCCATCAGGTGAAAAGGAGGAACCCAAACCCAGACCAGAGGTCGTTCTGTATGTTGCAGGAGTTTCGGAGAAACTGAGACGATTATTTTCTAAACATAGCGTCCCAGTGGCTTTTAAACCCCAAAATACATTAAAGCAAAGACAGATTCATCTTAAATATCCAGTCCCCCGGCACAAACAGAGTAATATTGTGTATGCTGTTCAATGTCAGGAGAGCTGTGATCAGTCTTACATCGGGGAAACTAAACAGTCACTGGCCAAAAGGATGGCCCAGCAAAAAAGCTCAACATCATCAGGCCAGGACGTTGCGGACTACACTCATCTCCAGGCCAGCGGTCACTCGTTCAGGGATGAAGATGTTCACATCCTTGATAGAGAGGAACAATGGTTTGGAAGAGGAATAAAGGAGGCCATCTTTGTGAAAAGAAACCGTCCATAATTAAACAGAGGTGGAGGCCTCCGTGTTCAACTGTCCCCCTTTTACAATGCTGTTATTGCTAGTATTGTGGTGGACCACTAGGGGGCTCTACTCACACCCAGTGGACCGAAGGCATTGAAGGATGTTTTATTGTGAAAGGTCCAGAGGACCGGATGTTGTATTGAGTATATAAGGCGGTGTTGGGTGTTTTCCCGCCAGTTGAGTAGGAGTTGATTAAAAGTGAAGAACTATATCCCGTCTCCTGTGTCGTCTCTTCACCACCTCCTACACTGGTGACCCTCGTGAACTGAATATGACATCTGAAGGTCCAGCCAGCTCTCCTCAGCTGTCCAAGGTTGTGGAACCTCCACCGGCGGCCCCGCTCGCTTTTGCGGTGGCCGTTAAAATCCCGGACTTCTGGCTGCACGCGCCTCAGTCGTGGTTCGCCCACATTGAATCACAGTTCGCTCTTCGCGGGATCTCTGCAGACGACACCAAATACCACCATGTGGTCGCTTCACTGGACCCATTGTCAACCCAGCGGGTAATGAGCCTGCTACAAGACCCTCCTGCACAAGGAAAATACGACGCCCTCAAAGAACTCCTTCTGCAGCGTTACACACTCTCAGACGCGGAGCGCGCCGAGAAACTGTTTTCCCTCTCCGATTTGGGCGACGGCACAGCTCTCGAGCTCATGGAAGGCATGTTGTCTTTGAGAGGATCAACAGACTGTGAGTTTCTTTTTCTCCACCTCTTCCTCCGCCGGCTCCCGGCTCCAGTGCGCACCGCCCTGGCCAACTCCTCGTTTCTGCAGCAGAAGGATTACCGCTCGCTGGCCCGCGAAGCCGACCGCATCCTGCTGGCTGCGAGGACTTTCGCGGTCCAGGCGGCGGTCCCCGGATCTCCAGCAGCGCCCGAGCTTCAAGCAATGCCCTCAGCGCCGGACGAGCCAGCGGTCGTAGCAGGAGTCGCTACTCGCAGGCGGACAGGAGCCGCCTTTTGTTTCTACCACCAGCGTTTTGGCGCCAAAGCACGACGATGCATCCCACCGTGCAGTTTCAAGCCGCAGGGAAACGAGAACGCCAGCGCCCGCTAGCAGTCGCGGCCGTTGGCGACAAGGAAAGGCTGCTTTTCATTGAAGACTCGAGGTCGGGGAGGCGGTTCCTGGTGGACTCCGGCTCGCAGAAGAGCCTCGTTCCCCCGACTGGCTCCGACAGGTTGGCAGAAGGCTGCGGGCCGCAGCTAACCGCGGCTAACGGCTATCCCATCAAGACGTTTGGCGAAAGGTTGGTGACTGTTCGTTTCCATGAACGGGACTTCCAGTGGAACTTTGTGGTAGCTGCTAGCTCAGTCCCTATTTTAGGGGCTGATTTTCTTTGTGCTCACGGGCTCCTGGTTGATTTAGCTAACAGACGTTTGATCGACGCTGTGTCTTTTTCGTCACTGCCTTGTGAGACGCGAGGAGCTGGGCCTTTAATGCATGCTAACTTTTTAGCTTCGGGTAATGTGTTTCAGCGTTTATTGTCTGAATTCCCCTCGCTGACTGTTCCTGATTTTGCAAACACAAACACAAAACATGGGGTCGAACATTATATTCCCACAACGGGCCCCCCGGTGTTCGCACGTGCACGCCGCCTCGATGCTACTAAGCTAGCAATAGCACAGGAAGAGTTTGCTAACATGGAGCGTTTAGGCATCGTGCAGCGCTCAAACAGTCCGTGGGCCTCCCCCCTCCACATGGTGCCCAAGGCAGACGGCAAATGGCGACCATGTGGGGATTTCCGCCGCCTTAATAACATCACAGAGAACGATCGTTATCCCATCCCCCACATCCAGGATTTTTCAGTGCACCTGGCTGGGACCTCCATTTTTTCTAAAGTAGATTTAGTACGGGGGTACCACCAGGTTCCTGTGCATGTGGAGGATGTCCCTAAGACCGCTGTTATCACGCCTTTCGGCCTGTTTGAGTTTTTGCGCATGCCTTTTGGTCTTAAAGGTGCAGCACAAACATTTCAGCGGTTGATGGATTCAGTCCTAAGGGGTCTGTCTTTCGTATTTGTGTACCTGGATGACGTCCTGGTGGCTAGCAGCTCGGCTGAGCAGCACATGTCCCACCTCCGTGAGGTTTTTCAGCGCCTGGCAGCACATGGCCTGATTGTAAATACAGCGAAATGCCAGTTTGGACTGCCAGTCATTGACTTTTTGGGCCACCGCATTTCTGCAAGTGGTGCTGTCCCATTACCAAACAAAGTGCAGGCGGTGTCTGATTTCCCACAGCCCCAGTCTGTTAAAGCGCTACAAGAATTTTTGGGAATGGTTAACTTCTATAACCGTTTCCTCCCCAGGGCAGCACAACTGCTGCGACCGCTCTATGGAGCGCTGAAAAAGAAAAAGCCCAACGACAGTGTTGACTGGACACCAGAACGCCTGCAGGCATTTGGTGATGCTAAAGCTGCACTGGCCACTGCTGCCCTTTTGGCCCATCCATCCCCAGCGGCGCAAATAGCTTTAACAACCGACGCATCTGATGTTGCGGTGGGGGCTGTGTTAGAACAGCAGGTTTCCGGGGTTTGGCAGCCGCTTGCATTTTTCAGCCGTACGCTACGGGACAACGAGCTTAAATACAGTGTTTTTGACAGAGAGTTGCTGGCGCTTTACCTGGCCACACGCCATTTCAGGTTTTTCCTGGAGGGCCGCCGGTTCACTGCATATGTTGACCACAAACCCTTGGTGTTTGCGATGTCAAAAATTTCTGACCCCTGGTCTGCTCGCCAGCAACGCCACCTCGCAGCGGTGTCTGAATTTACTACAGACATTCAGCATGTGGCTGGAAAATCCAACGTGGTGGCTGACTGTCTCTCTCGGGTGCTGATCTCTCCCGTATACGTTGGCATCGATTTTTCTGCTATGGCTGCGGACCAACGTGGCGACGCAGAAATACTCGAGCTCCAGTCCGGGCCCACAGGCCTCGAGTTGGAGGAACGGCAGGTGAATGACGGAGGGCCTCTCCTGCTCTGTGATGTTTCTACTGGCAGGCCCCGCCCCCTGGTTCCAGTTTCATGGCGACGCCGCGTTTTTGACTCCTTACATTCCCTTTCTCACCCCGGTGTTAGAGCCTCGGTGAAACTGGTCAGTGCAAAGTTTGTTTGGCCCGGTCTGCGTAAAGCGGTTAAGGAGTGGGCAGCAGCGTGTGTCCCATGCCAGCGTGCTAAGGTTAACAGACACACCAAAGCACCTTTGGAACCCTTCTCCATCCCAGGTCGGCGGTTTGATCATGTGCACGTAGACCTGGTGGGCCCTCTGCCTCCATCACAGGGTTTTACTCATCTGCTGACTATAATAGACCGGACCACCAGGTGGCCTGAGGTGGTTCCTCTGACATCCACAACATCTGCAGTGGTGGCCCGGGCATTTTTGTCTACCTGGGTGGCGCGTTTTGGCCCCCCTTCAGACATTACATCGGACAGGGGCCCGCAGTTTGTTTCTGAACTTTGGTCTACCATGGCCAAGGGTCTGGGGACTAACGTTCACAGGACCACCGCTTACAACCCCCAAGCTAATGGTTTGTGTGAACGGTTTCACAGGTCATTGAAAGCCGCACTTCGCGCTGCATTGACCGGTGACAACTGGATTGACCGTCTTCCCTGGGTTTTGTTGGGGTTACGTACCGCAACCAAAGAAGACCTGAGCTCTTCCCCGGCTGAACTGGTTTACGGTCAGCCTGTGCGCGTCCCCGGTGAGTTTTTACCTGAGGTACCCTCACCACAATGCGCCCCACCGTTGCCACATTTTTCACCTCAGGAGGCCCCTTTTCGTGTCCCCGGCCCGGTACACCATTGTTTACCGCAGTCGTTTGTCCCTAAGAGTCTGGAGTCCTCTAAATTTGTTTTTGTCAAACACAATGCACACAGGACACCACTACAGCCTTTGTATGATGGACCGTTTCGGGTTCTTCAACCAGGTCCGAAACACTTCCTTTTAGATTTAGGGGGTCGTACTGAGACTGTCTGTATCGATAGGCTTAAACCAGCTCATGTTGTGTCAGATGATCAGGTTGTTACGGCCCAGGCTCCTCGCAGGGGCAGACCTCCATCCACATTGCCAACGGACTGCGATCCTTCTTCCAGAGACTCTCAACGTCCATTGGAGCCCGAATCTTCTGTAGACCCTCCTCGTAGCCCTCCGCTTCATCAGACTGGTTCTGCAGGGCCCAGGTTCAGCCGTTCTGGTCGTTTGATCAAACCTAAAATGCGGGACTAGTGATGGACCTTACTGGGTGTTCTGGGGGGGCGTGTGTGGTGGACCACTAGGGGGCTCTACTCACACCCAGTGGACCGAAGGCATTACAGGATGTTTTATTGTGAAAGGTCCAGAGGACCGGATGTTGTATTGAGTATATAAGGCGGTGTTGGGTGTTTTCCCGCCAGTTGAGTAGGAGTTGATTAAAAGTGAAGAACTATATCCCGTCTCCTGTGTCGTCTCTTCACCACCTCCTACAGTATCACTCAGCCCCTTGTGAATAGCAAGCAACCATCAGGGCGCTAACGATCCTTCATTAGGCTGATGGTTCTCCTTAATCATGTGAGCAGCTAGTTTTGGCTGTCAGCAGCAAACTGGTTGATCCTCTATGAGAGGGTGTTATTTATAAGGCCCTTTTTACAAGGACACGGTGGGGGGGGGGGGAAACGTAGGTTTTTTTTGTATGTTAATTAGAGGAAAAGATCCGCGTTGACACAGACAAATTCTTTATGTACATGCATCCGCACGAATCCCCCCCGTACTCCTGAATCTGTTGTAGTTACCATGCCGGGTCATTAGTTGGCGCTGTGAATTTTGTACCTTCACCTAATGCGCATGCGTGCTGCCTCAGTCTACTTTCCTCTGGGCTAAAAGTTCAGCTAACAACAATTTAACAACAAGTTAAAGCTGAATTTTGGATAAGAGTCCACAGATTTGACGCTAAGCGGGACCAGCTTCATCTAACATGCTCCACACCGGTCGCTGAGTGGACCAGAACCAAGTCGACGAGGATGATGTTGGACTTTACTCAGTGATAATCAGCAAGTAAATCAACATTCTTAATAATGTTTGCTTGTGTTTACTTTGATCACACAACAACCAACTGAGTTTTTTTTTCTACGAGGTCGAGAAGCTGTCCTTCCACCAGGCGGACCGGTTCGGACGTGGGACCAGTATCCAAGATGAAAACAGAGCGGAGTCCAGTTCATTAACGTAGTTACAGTTCGGTTAACGTTTTTAATAGTGTGTTCAGTTTAATTATTAGTGTTTGTGTGATATACAGTTTGTGGTGTTGAATAAATGAATAGAAAATAAACCTGGTGTCTTCATTTTCAACTTTAATTCCTTCCTTGCTCTATGAGAGGTGGCAGCTTTTTTTGCTTTCTCCCTCCCCCAATTCTTCCTTCTCCCTGCTCTGCTCTGTGTGTGTGTCTGAAGCTCCTCGGGTACTCATCTCCCAAACGTAAATTAAGATTATGGATCTGGTAACATGGACGATCAACTCTATTGACAAGATTTTTTCAACAAAACGACAAGGTCTAGGGGAACCAGCATGTCCAGCTCAGACGCACACTGCGGGATAATTCATGGACTCCTGGGGAGTATGGCAGATTATGTGTCTCTCAGTCATGTCTTAGGAGGATGTTGAAGACATTTACATAATTGGATTTATGATAGCAAGGACTCTGTTTTTTGGTATCGGAGGGGCTCTGTTCTATCGGGAATTGAAGAAGGCGGTAGCAGCGGTTTCGGCCATGGCAAAGCTTTTCTTAGCTTTCTTTTATTTCTTATAGCTTCGAAACCACTCGGTGTATATTTTTTCTGCTTACAGGGTGTAATTATACGAGCTTTAATGTACTAACGGTTGGCTGGATGAATCATTTGAGATTAAATTCTATTTTTTATTTGTGTTCTGAGAGGCGGACTCCTGTTAGCATTCGTTTTTATTCCTGTTTACTTCTGTTTGCGTTATAAATAGCTTTGAAACCACTCGGTGTATATTTTTTCTGCTTACAGATTGTAATTATATGAGCTTTAATGTACTTAACTATGGCTGGATGAATCATTTGAGATAAAATTCTATTTTTTTATCCGTGTTCTGAGAGGCGGACTCGTCTCGGTTAGCATTTGTTTTATTTCTGATTACTTCTGTTTACGTTATAAATAGCTTCGAAACCACTCGGTGTATATTTTTTCTGCTTACAGATTGTAATTATATGAGCTTTAATGTACTTCACTATGGCTGGATGAATCATTTGAGATACAATTCGATTTTTTATTCGTGTTCTGAGAGGCGGACTCGTCTCGGTTAGCATTCATTTTATTTCTGTTTACTTCTGTTTACGTTATAAATAGCTTCAAAACCACCCTGTGTATATTTTTCTGCTTACAGAATGTAATTATATGAGCTTTAATGTACTTAAATATGGCTGGATGAATCATTTGAGATAAAATTATTATTTTTATTTGTGTTCTGAGAGGCGGACTCGTCTCGGTTAGCATTCGTTTTATTTCTGTTTACTTCTGTTTACGTTATAAATAGTTTCGAAACCACTCGGTGTATATTTTTCTGTTTACAGAATGTAATTCTGTAAACAGAATTACAGGAATTGGATGCTACATTAAGCTTTAATGTACTTAACTATGGTTGGATGAATCATTTGAGATAAAATTCGATTTTTTATTTGTGTTTTCAGAGACGGACTCTACTATGGCAGACATTAGCAGCAGAGCTAAACACTCAGTCCATATTGCTAGGTTGACTCAGCGATGACACGGTACATCAGCGGTGTATGACGCGTTACGTCGGCGGTGACGTAGGTGCGACCTATACACCGGTGCAATCTATTTATGGATTTTTCCAATTTTGAAGCAATAATTGGACAGTGCGACCTATACAACGGTGCAACCTATACAATGGAAAAAACGGTAGTGATACACCTTGTCTCTGAACCTCTCAGTGAAATACCTTTTCTTGAAATCTTCATGAAAAGACAGTGGACACTGTTTATTACATTAATATTAAATCAAAAGACAAATTAAATCACCAAGACTCTGTAATTTGTTCTAATTCAAATATATCAACAGAATAACCTTCTGTCATTTTATGATCATTGTTATTATGCTAGTTTTATTGTTCAATATGGTGGTAATCAAAACTCTGTCTAAGTCGAAGGATATGTCAGATTGAACTTTAAATATTTGTTTAGAAATGTGAAATAGTTAATCAGTTTTAATCCTAAACCTGGCGCCTGTATTCTTCTCATTTCTAAAACAACACTCTGTCTTTATTCTAAACAACCTTCACTGTTCTTTGACTGCTAATAACCTTCTGACATCATCTAATTCCCTCCTACTCCTTGGTTATTAACCAATGGAACAGAGAGAAAACTCTGATGTCAACTTCCCTTCAAAAAGCCTGATTTCCTGAAACGGTTCAGTTCTGCGAGGAATTTGGATGTGAAACTTTCTCGCTAAGCTGTTGGATGCTTGGTCAGATGCCAAAGACCTCATCCCTCAGCAAAGGGTTGACAGCCTGCTGCTGTTACAATATGAACTTGAGCTTAGAGCTCAAACTTTGAATGAATTTTCTTCTTGAGGAATAATTTCTTCTAAAAATTAACCGGAACTGCCTACTACTTCTGCGATAAAAGCAAACCTCAACGAGACGTTGGAAAGTAAACAATAACCGGTTCGGACGTACTGGACCTGCAAGGACTATTTACGTCTGAAAGGCTGGTGCCTCTCTTTACCAGACCGGTCGTCTTAAAGGTAATGAGTGTTGTTTACAAACTTACCTGGAGTTCAGTTGAAGTCATATGGAGGAGTTGTCATTCTGGTTAAAACTCATCTCAAGAAAAACTTCCTTTTCCTTCCTCCTTCCTCTTAAATATACGTACTCCTTATTCTGCCAGTAACATTAAGAAAAATTGCCTACAGATATAAATAATTTGTCATCCCATTACTTGAATTATGTTGTCCATAAATTAATCTGTTAAAGTTTAATGCAAAAGAAAATTGATCAGAACCAATCCAGTGTACAATGTTGATGTAAGTTTAATGATTTGTTATTAAATGACTCCATTTCTGATGGGTCAACTATAATTAACGTTTTCATTGTCATTACATCTTATCTGGTCATACAGTTTATTGTTCAAATCTTGAAAAAGAAGAGAACTCGTGATAAATAACAATTACTATTTTGGACTCGAATTAGTCCTATAAGTAATGAAATAAGGTGGTAACAGGTAACTCTGTCCCCATATCTTACACCTAGTGTTAATTATGAACAGTATCCCTGAATCTTATCCCTAGATTCTAAACAAAACCAGATTGGAATCAATTGCAATGCTAATTAGGAGGTGAGCGGCTGTGAATGTATGTTTCTTCGTGAGGCACGTTCTGACCTCAGCTGGTAGGTTAAGTGACTCAGTCATGAGGTGAG
Organism: Garcialebias charrua; assembly: GCA_038048925.1. Lineage (NCBI taxonomy): Eukaryota > Metazoa > Chordata > Actinopteri > Cyprinodontiformes > Rivulidae > Garcialebias > Garcialebias charrua. The sequence continues at coordinate 2,761 of JBBPBX010048387.1, read as the reverse complement.
ATTTTGGATGTGACGTACCGATTGAAGGTTGTTAACACGTCTGGGTGAATCACCTCAACACAACCTTAATTAAAACGGTCCTACATTGCAATGGGTAATACATGAGTGCCAAGAATAGTTTTTAGACCCCTTGGAAGAGAAGGTTGCAATGGGATTTGTCACAGTTCCAGTCGCTACCTCACTCGGGAAGCAAAACATGGGTCATGAGTAACCAAGGATAACGAGTTTCATCTTGGTGCAATGATAATAAAGCTTATTCTTCATCCATCAATCCATCCATCTATCCATTTTCGTCCGCTTATCTGGGGTCGGGTCGCGGGGGTAGCAGCCTAAGTAGGGAGGCCCAGACTTCCCTCTCCCCAGCCACATGGAGCAGCTCCTCTGGGGGAATCCCAAGGCGTTCCCAGGCCAGCCGAGAAACATAGTCCCTCCAGCGTGTCCTGGGTCTTCCTCTGGGTCTCCTCCCGGTGGGACATGCCCGGAACACCTCCCCAGGGAGGCGTCCAGGAGGCATCCTAACCAGATGCCCGAGCCACCTCAACTGGCTCCTCTCGATGTGGAGAAGCAGCGGCTCTACTCCGAGTCCCTCCCGGATGACTGAGCTTCTCACCCTATCTCTAAGGGAGAGTCCAGACACCCTGCGGAGAAAACTCATTTCAGCCGCTTGTATCCGAGATCTCGTTCTTTCGGTCACAACCCAAAGCTCATGACCATAGATGAGGGTGGGAACGTAGATCGATCGGTAAATTGAGAGCTTTGCCTTTCGACTCAGCTCTCTCTTCACCACGACAGACCGGTACAGCGCCCGCTTCACTGCGGATGCTGCACCTATCCGCCTATCGATCTCACGCTCCAGTTTTCCCTCATTCGTGAACAAGACCCCGAGATACTTAAACTCCTCCACTTGGGGCAGGACCTCCTCCCCGACCCGGAGAGGGCATGCTACCCTTTTCCGGCTCAAGACCATGGCCTCGGATTTGGAGGAACTGATCCTCATCCCGGCCGTATCACACTCGGCTGCAAACCGCTCCAGCGAAAGCTGTAGATCACGATCTGATGAAGCCAATAGGACCATATCATCTGCAAAAAACAGAGAAGCGATTCTAAGGCCACCAAAACGGATCCTCTCAACACCTTGGCTACGCCTAGAAATTCTGTCCATAAAAGTTATGAACAGAATCGGTGACAAAGGGCAACCTTGGCGGAGTCCAACTCTCACTGGAAACTAGCCTGACTTACTGCCGGCAATGCGGACCAAGCTCTGACACCGGTCGTACAGGGACCTAACAGCCCATATCAATGGGCCTGGTATCCCATACTCCCGGAGTACCCCCCACAGAACCCCCCGAGGGACGCGGTCGAATGCCTTTTCCAAGTCCACAAAGCACATGTAAACTGGTTGGGCAAACTCCCACGCGCCCTCCAGGACCCTGTTGAGGGTGTAGAGCTGGTCCAGTGTTCCACGACCAGCACGAAAACCACACTGCTCCTCCTGAATCCGAGGTTCGACTATCCGACGGACCCTCCTCTCCAGAACCCCTGAATAGACCTTACCAGGGAGGCTTAAGAGTGTGATCCCCCTATAGTTGGAACACACCCTACGGTCCCCCTTTTTGAATAGGGGAACCACCACCCCAGTCTGCCAATCCAAGGGAACTGCCCCCGATGTCCACGCGATATTGCAGAGTCGCGTAAGCCAACACAACCCCACAACATCCAGAGCCCTAAGGAACTCAGGGCGAATCTCATCCACCCCTGGAGCCCTGCCACCGCGGAGCTTTTTAACCACCTCGGTGACCTCAGCTCCAGAGATTGGAGAGCCCGACCCAAAGTCCCCAGGCTCCGCTTCCTCAGTGGAAGACGTGCCAGTAGGATTGAGGAGGTCTTCGAAGTACTCCGCCCACCGACTCACAACATCCCGAGTTGAGGTCAACAGCACGCCATCCCCACCATAAATGGTGTTGGTCGCGTACCGCTTTCCCCCCCTGAGACGCCGGATGGTGGACCAGAATCGCCTCGAAGCCGTACGGAAGTCATTCTCCATGGCCTCTCCGAACTCCTCCCACGCCCGAGTTTTTGCCTCAGCAACCACCCGAGCCGCATGCCGCTTGGACTGTCGGTACCTATCTGCTGCTTCCGGGGTCCCACAGGCCAAAAAGGCCCAATAGGACTCCTTCTTCAGCTTGACAGCATCCCTCACCGCCGGTGTCCACCACCGGGTTCGAGGGTTGCCACCACGACAGGCACCAACAACCTTGCGGCCACAACTCTGATAAGCTGCCTCGACAATAGAGGCGCGGAACATGGCCCACTCGGACTCAATGTCCCCCGCCTCCCTCGGAACGTGTTCAAAGCTCTCCCGGAGGTGGGAGTTAAAGCTCCGTCTTACGGGAGACTCTGCCAGACGTTCCCAGCAGACCCTCACAATACGTTTGGGTCTGCCAGGTCTGACCGGCATCCTCCCCCACCATCGGAGCCAACTCACCACCAGGTAGTGGTCAGTTGACAGCTCCGCCCCTCTCTTCACCCGAGTGTCCAGGACATGCGGCCGCAGATCAGATGAGACGACAACAAAGTCGATCATCGAACTGCGACCTAGGGTGTCCTGGTGCCAAGAGCACATATGTACACCCTTATGCCTGAACATGGTGTTCGTTATGGACAATCCATGATGAGCACAGAAGTCCAACAACAAAACACCACTCGGTTTCAGATCAGGGGGGCCGTTCCTCCCAACCACACCCTTCCAGGTCTCACTGTC
>JBBPBX010048386.1:0-12711 GCA_038048925.1 Garcialebias charrua | reverse complement strand
GCTGACTCACACCTGGGCTGAAACCAGGGCTCCAATGACTTTGCCTCTCTCTCAGTTACTGGACATTGCCAAAATGGAGGCGGCTGGCATGGCCAACATCTCCAAGATGGAGGACACGTTGGCAGCTCATTTAGCCCCCAGGACTTTGGGCTCCAGACCAACTCTGCCCAGCAAGGCCTGCCGCGTGTCGGCCTCGCAGCTCGAGAAGTGTTACCGAGCACAAGGCCTCGCGGTCTGCGCCATGAACGCTTCAGCCATGATACAAGCCTACTTGGCAGAAAAGCTTCAGGAGCTCCAGCAGATCTCCAACAGAAAGAAGGCAGCCAACGTCCTGGAGGAGGCTCGCAAGGCAACAGACTTTGTCCTTCGCCTCATGGGGACAGCCGCCACTGCTCAAGGGAGAAGTAAGGCCGATATTGTCATCTCTCAGTGCCATTTGTGGCTAACGCAGACGGACCTGCCAGAGGGCCTGCGGAACCCGTTCCTCCACCACCCCATCGAACCCATGGGGCTTTTCGGCGGTGTTCTCGAGAGAGTCCAGTGCAGGCTGGAACAGAGAAGAAAGCAGGAGGAGGCCTTGTGTGAGGGGATGCCCAGAAAGCTTTCCGTGCAACCCAGAGACGCTAGTGGACACAGGGGCGCCCAACCTTGACACCACTCGGCCACACGCCGCCCCCACAGAAACGGCCGACGCTCGATGGAGAGCAACGGCCAAAGCCCGCTGCAGGGCCGTCCTACGTTGGCCAAGCCTTGGGAAGGCACAGATTTGTCCCACGTCAGGCAGGCCCACCGAGGTCTTCCTCAGCGAACAGGAACCGAAAGCAGAAGTCGGCCTGATGCAGGGCCGCCTCGCTATTTTTCAGTTGCTCCCACCCATGTGGACAAAGGGGAGACCGAACTTTTAGAGCCAGACTTTGTGTGTAAAAAGCCACGTTTATCTGGTGTAAATCATGTGTGCGCAAAAAAATCACTCAAATGTTGGTGTAATAAAGACATGTTCTTTAAGCACAGCAATAAAGTCTCAAAAAGCACATAATGTCCTGTGTGTCGACTCACAAAACAAAACAACACAGCACCATTTTTATGCAAAGCGTGTCAATAAACGGGGGTCAGCACTTACACATGGCCGCCCTGACCCCCATGAGACACGAACAGTCGTGGCAGACAATGGGTCTCATGCAAGAACATGTTCGTATTTTTATCCTAAAATTCTCTTACTTTCGTTCGTACGAAGCGTTCGTACGAACATGCCACGTCAGATTCAACAAACTCTTCTATCCTCAGGAAAAGTGTGTAAATGAGTTGCGTAAATATGATGAATCCCACCTGTTCTAACCACTTGCGCGTGCACGCGGAGAGGTTATTTACATAATTGGCAGCCGTAGCACAGTGGTAATGGCAGTCGACCCCCGATCGGAAGGTTGGAGGTTCGAATCCCGCATCCGCCCACCATGTGTCGTTGTATCCCTGGGCAAGACTCTTAACCCTGAGTTGCTCCCGGTAGATCTCGATGGCGCCTTGCAAGGCAGGCTACCACTACCAGTGTATGAATGTCTGAATGAATGGGTGGATGGTTGGCATTGTAAAGCGCTTTGGGGCTCCTCACAGGGGGCTAGAAAGCGCTATATAAATAAGCTCCATTTACCATAATTCCCACCCCTCAAAACACCATATAAGGCTACGTTTCCTGCCTCAGACGTGTCCATTCATTCAAAATCAAGAAGTAAAAAGAAGAACTCTACGCGTTTGGAGATTGAAGTTCTGCTCTCAGTCGCGCTGTGGTGCACCGCTACACCCCCCCCGCAAGTGTCGGATGGTCAAATATTTTTAATATTAGTGTAAACAACTGTGTTACATTATAGTTTCACTTATTCAGAAGAGCTGTGGCGCACCGCTACCCCCCCCCCCCCGCAAGTGTCGGATGCCTCAGACAGCAGGAAGTGTCCATTCATTCAAAATCAAGAAGTAAAAGGAAGAACTTTACACGTTCGGAGATTGAAGTTCTGCTCTGTTCTGGACCCCCCCCCGCAAGTGTCGGATGTGTCTTTGAACAAAAGCATTTTAAAATGTCTCGAAACTACAGTTAACTTCATATTAATATTAGTGCATGTTGTGTCTCCCGTGGGTCGTACAGTATCAGATATCAAGAATAAATGGTTTGATCTGACAATGGCTTCAAAGAAACGTCTCGCCGCAGCACGGTGCTCTATGACAGGAGGTGGTTACCGAGATGGATGGAAGAATAAATGCCATGCGCACCTTGCGCAAGACGCGTGCCAACAGCATGCGTGTTCAAGCTGTGATAAAGCCGAGGACCCACTCAAACGTGCGGCGCGCACGGACCATCCCCGGGGCACGGGGGGAGCGCCACACGCGGGAGGTGCACGGTGGTCGACGTGGGACGCGGGGCATGGGGGGGGGGCGGGCGCCACGCGTGGGGCGCGGTGGGTTTGAAGCCGCTTTATTTTAATTTAACCAATTTGTGTCATTGCATTTAATTTCTTTTAAACTCTGAATATTTTCTAAATAACGAAATATGAGTTATTAGTGAAGGAAATCCGTCTGAATAACAGCGGACCAACTGCTCGTAAATTATACGACAGCTCTGGAGCACACGTAAATTTTGTTCGTATCTGAAAAAAATCTTAGGATACGAAAACATTGTTGAATGCCACAAATGATCCTAAATCACTCGTACGCACAGTTTAAGAACAAATCTGTGCGTACGAACGGTTCTTGCATGAGGCCCAATGAGCCCTTGCTGGGAACCAGAGGTCTGTCAACACCAGACAGACACTCCGGCTACCGCAGAGGGACAGGCAAGTCAGTCGGAGGGGTCATTCACCCCCTCCCATCCCCTTGACACACAATCATCACAGAATACACATGCCTTCCAGACTGAACGCACACGCTGTTGCCTGGAACGCATGCAAACCAAGCATGTGTGTCATGTCCACTGTCACCCTGGGTCTCTGACTGCAGTTCTACAAGTGGCCACCTCTTTTCATGGGGATGCTGTCGTCTTCCATAAGCCCAGACCATGCTTATGTCTTAAGAGACGAGATATCAACCATGATGCAGAAAGGAGTGATCAAAGTGGTCCCTGCTCACGATGTAAAAAAAGGCCATTACAGCAAGTACTTCCTGGTCCCAAAATGGGAACAGGGCTTGAGGCCCATCTTGGACCTCAGGGGTCTGAACAGAAGAATAAAAACATACATATTCAAGATGCTAACACTCAGACAAGTCATCCACTCAGTTCGACCGAGAGATTACTTCTGCATGGTGGATCTGAAAGACGCTTTCTTCCACGTGCTGGTGAGGATTCTCAGTCATCCAGGACATGATAAATCAAAAAAGGCGTTCAATACAGAAACAATTGGACTTTATTTGAAAAATGAATAAAATAAATAAAGTCCAGTTGGTTCTGTATTGAACGCCTTTTTTGGTTTCTTCCACGTGAGCATCCTGCCCTGCCACAGAAAATATCTCCACTTTGCCTTCGAGGGCACCGCGTTCGAGTTTTTGGCAATGCCTTTCGTCCTGAAAACCGCCCCCAGATCATTCACGAAATGCCTTGACGAGGCCCTGACCCCGGTGATGGGTCAAGGGGTCAGAGTTCTCAATTATCTAGATGATCTGCTCATTCTTGGAGACAACAGAGTCTAGGCACAGTAGCACGCAGAGAGGGTGATGTCTCACCTGAAAGCTCTAGGTTTTGTTATAAACCTTGCAAAAAGCAATCTGACCCCATCCCAGATTACCGTATGTCTGGGAGTACAGCTCAACTCCATTTTGTACAGGGCAAGGCTCTCAGAGGCACGGGTTTCATCCCTCCACCTCTGCCTAGCACGTTTTCAGCTAGGCCAGAGGGTGCCTCTCAAGCTGTGCCAGCATCTCTTGGGTCTGTTGACAGCAGCTATTGTCTGTGTGCCTCTTGCCTTATTAAGAATGCACTCTCTACAGATACGGATCAACAAACAATTGCAACCTGCCCCTCCTTGATGAACGAGAGGGATACTGATTGGCCCAGAGTACATGAAGGCTCTGGAGCCATGGAAGGCCCCCACAGTGTTCAGCAAAGGCGTCACGCTGAGGAGGGTGTTGTCACGAGTCCTGGTCACCACAGATGCATCAAAAACTCGGTGGGAAGGTCTCTGAAGAAATCAGTACGCCCAAGGGGTCTAGAACCAGCAGGAGGCCACGCTTCATATAAATTTCCTGGAACTCAAAGCTATGTTTTTGTCTCTGAAACACTTTTACAGGAAGGGGCTGGTTGCACAACATGTCCTGATAAAATCATACAACAGGACCACTGTCTCCTACATCAACAGAGAAGGTGGAACAAGGTCCCAACCCCTCCTCAGGTCGACACAGAAACTACTCACGTGGTGCAGCTCCTGGATCTTGTAGCTGAGGGCGACCCACGTCCTGGATGAGCTGGATCACGGGGCAGATGCCCTTTCAAGAGGACCCCTCCTCCCCTCTGAGTGACGACTGAACCCACGTATCGTGGACCAGATCTGGGCACGATACGGGAGGGCTAACGTAGATCTGTTTGCTTGTAGCAACAATATGCACTGCGCCCTGTATAACTCGATAAGGGAGACAGATGCACCGCTGGGGACAAGATGCCCTGACGTACAGCTGGCCAGCGTGAGGCTGTATTACGCATTTCCACCTGTTCCCCTGATTCAGGTGACGCTGGAACGTGTACGCAGGGGAGCTCTCTCCCTAATACTGATAGCCCCTAGGTGGCCTCAGAAAGCATGCTTCCCAGAGGTGATTTCACTGCTGACGGGGATACCATGGCAGCTGCCCCCCAACAGGGACCTGCTGACCCAGGTCCATGGGCAGATCCTTCATCCACGCCCAGAACTGTGGCAGTTCTGGGCCTGGTTGCTGAAAGTGTCCGGTTAATGGCCTCCGGTCTGCCCAGTAATGTGGTAAACACAATACAAGGAGCAAGAGCACAGTCTACTCAGACCCTCTACGCTCGCAAGTGGCGTGTTTTTGAGGCCTGGTGTCTAGAGAGGAATATTATCTCATATTCCTGTGACCTGGTCTAGCTCCTCACCTTTCTACAGGACCTGCTGGAGAAGGGTCGCTCTTTCTCCACCATTAAGGTCTTTTTATCAGCCATCTCGGCTTGCCACGAGGGCTGGGGAGGTAAATCACCTGGTGCCCACCCTCTCATGATACGGTTCATGAAGGGCGTGCCATAGGGGTTGAATGAGTACATAATTTTTAAACTCGACATTAACATAAATAAGCTTGATTAATGCTCGAGTATTCGATGATGTCATAGATGCAAAATAAATATATAAAAATGCATAAAAACTTCATTATTTACCAAGAAAAAAAGACCAACAAAACATTGGGAGCATTTATTATGCTCCTATCATTTATCATACTGCAGATAAGTCACAGGAAAAACAAAACTATTAGTTATTATTATTAATATTAAAAGTGAAAGTAAGGTGCTGAAACCGAAACTTAAAAAATAAATGGGGCCACAGCCACACCGCACCACCGCCTGCAGTGCTATGCAATTTAGATTTACTTTTAGAGATTAATGTGTTTATAGGTTTTTAATAGGTCTAGAGAGATGAATATTTGTCACTTTTTGTTTATGAAACGAGAGAGAGGAAGCCGTTTCGGCCGTGTTATATATGTGACCTGCAATGCAACACTGCCCCCTGCTGTCACAATCTACTACGGTGGTCATAGAAAAGAAAATCAACGGGAAGTTCATTCAATGTGTAGCGCAATTTATAAAATTATAAACTGTTTTACCTTTTTGACAAGACTGGACCTGCTCCAATAACATCCGTGTGCACAAAGGAATCCATTTTGTAGCGTCTACTAAAAGCTAAAAGCTACCCCGCGCTCAGTTCGGATCATGTGAAATGTGACGTAATGACGTCAGTGCGACGTGATGGCGTCACTACGCGTACTCGAGGTAGACAAAAAAGCCTTGATAAAAGTCAAAGCACTCGATCTGTCGATAACTCTGGTACTCTGGTAATGCACTAGCGTACTGAGGATGAGACCTCCAAGCAGGACTTTGGCCCCTCAATGGGACCTGCATTTAGTCCTGGAAGCTTTGTGTGAGCCTCCATTTGAGCCTCTTAGCAGCATTAAGATAGATTTGTTATCTTATAAAACTGCATTGCTCTTAGCTCTGTGCTCAGCAAAACGCGTGGGTGACCTCCACGCATTATCTGTGCATCCAATGTGTACCAGATTTGCCCCAGAAGGGTCAAAGGTCACCCTGCGTCCAAACCCCACATATGTGCCAAAAATACCAACTTTAAATCCTAGAAGTCTGGACTTTGAGCTGTCCACCTTTCCTCCTCCCCCTGTTCTAACTGATGACGAGGCGGCTGAATGCCCTCTGCTTTGTTAGGGCCCTGAGTGCCTACATGGAGAGAACTAACAGCTGGCGAAAAACAAACCAGTTGTTGTGTGTTTTGCTACTCCTGCTGCTAGCAGAGCCCTGTCAAAACAGCGCCTCTCACACTGGGTGACTGAGGCCATTAAGAGGGCATACAGCAGCAAAGGTCAGCCAGTGCCATCTGGGGTACATGCTCAATCAACCCGAAGCCTAGCCACTTCCTGGGCCTTATTCAGAGGTGTACCAGTAGCAGATATATGTGCAACTGCTAATTGGGCATCATCAAATCATGATGATCATCATCAGTTTAGATGTCACAGCCTGTGACGTAACTCAGGTTGTTCTCTCTACCACAGAGTGAAGAGCAGCTGGCGCCTGTAGTCTAAGGCATAAGTTCTCACAAGCATGCATTTCCAGAGCATTTCCAGGGCGTGATTGAATTACGTTTCCATAGTCATATGTTACACTGAGTGTACTGACTGATAAGGGAACTGAAGGTTATGCACCATAACCCATGTCCCCTGAAGGAAGGGAACGAAGTGCAACACATGTTTGCCCTTTCAATGCCCAAGCTCAGTGAAGTGCACCCTGAGAATGAAGGTGGGGCGCCAGCCCCTTTTATGCAAAGAGGGTGGGGCCTCATTGCTGACACTGATGCCCACCTACCTTTAGAAAAAGCGTGATTGTATTACTTCAGGTGAATCGCTCGGGGACGCAATTTCCATAGTCATATGTTGCACCTTGTTCCCTTCCATCAGGGAACATGGGTTATGGTACATAACCTTCAGTTTCTTTACTAGGTTTTCCATGTGGAGTTTAAAAAAAGAGATGCAAATCAACCAGGATACCCAAATATTAATAGGAATGTATATACACGTGCAATCTGGTCCATTATACCGGTATGTCAGTTGACCTCAGGTCATGTGACCTATGTCGGTCCGTCAGTTGACCTCATGTCGTGTGACCTGTGTTGGTCCGTCAGTTGACTTCATGTCGTATGACCTGTGTCATTTTGTCAGTTGACCTCAGGTCATGTGACCTATGTCGGTCCGTCAGTTGACCTCAGGTCATGTGACCTGTGTCGGTCCGTCAGTTGACCTCAGGTCATGTGACCTGTGTCGGTCCATCAGTTGACCTCATGTCATGTGACCTGTGTCGGTCCGTCAGTTGACCTCAGGTCATGTGACCTGTGTCGGTCCGTCAGTTGACCTCATGTCGTGTGACCTGTGTCGGTCCGTCAGTTGACCTCAGGTCATGTGACCTGTGTCAGTCCGTCAGTTGACTTCATGTCGTGTGACCTGTGTCGTTGTGTCAGTTGACCTCAGGTCATGTGACCTGTGTTGGTCCGTCACTTGACCTCAGGTCATGTGACCTGTGTCGGTCCGTCAGTTGACCTCAGGTCATGTGACCTGTGTCGATCCGTCAATTGACCTCAGGTCATGTGACCTCTGTCGATACGTCAGTTGACCTCATGTAAGAATTATGAGGAGGTCAATATTGTGTCTTTAAACACATATAGTGCCACCCAGATGTAACTAAAGGATTTTAACAGGGGTCAGTATTAAGCTGACCTCTTTATCCTTAATTAATCTACTTATTCAGATTGAATAGTAATTTCACGGATTCTTTTCTTTTTCAGTTTATTCAATATCTCTGTGATCTTTATGATGGATAAATAAACAGAGCTATAGAGTGACAATGGACATTGACTTAGTTTGGTATGCCAGGCGACACTACCATTTATTTAAAATAAATCAACTAAAATCAACACCATTACACTTGATTGACATGATTTCACTTTCTTTCAAATTAATACGTCAGCACACTTGAATCATAACAACAGACATAAATACTAGATGTTAAACATATTTAGTCTGTGGCTCTTTAACTTAAAATAGTTTCCAGCTTAGATTGAGAGGGGAAAGAATAGGAGGAAAGATTTAAGAAGAAATTATCGTGAGCATGATACCAGAGTGACACTTCTCCTCCGACTTCTGCTAAAATCCAGGTACGTTTTGTAAACAGCTCTTTACCTTTCGACGACGAGTCTGATAAAGAAATGACACCAGCCTTCAGATGCACAGAGTCCTTTAGTCCCAGCACGTCCAAAACTGGTTTTAGTTTACGTTTCAACGTCTCCTGGTTTCGCTTGGTCATCAGAGAATATGTCAGCTCCTGGCCTCTGACTTCAAGATAAACTTATTCCAGGAAGGAATAAACAAAGTTTTTGAGCTTACACTCGTTCGAAGTGGACCCATAACAACATGTTATCAGTCCCAGCTGGATGACGAGTCCTTAGCGCGTGACTGGTGGTCATTCAGCTCTTTGGGAAGGTTCACATCTCTTTTGAAGCTCCCAGAAACTCTGAAGCGTTTCCGCACAGTTAGAACTTAAAAAGCGACTTAGAGAGGAGTTCACTTGCCTTATCAGACCCAAGGTTACAGCCAGAGCAGAGGGAGATTTGTTTAGGAAAAGACAGAGAAGCTGGAGCCTTGTTCATGAAAAACAACGGATTAACCTGTCTTCTGATTTTCTAAACAAAACCGTCTGGTCTATGTGACCCGAGATTTCACCTTTAACACAGCAGTGAACACAGTTTAACTCTTACAGAATAACACAGTTTAAAAGCACACATCATGAAAATGACAAAAGTTATTCTTTTGATCACATCAGCCTAAAATCAAAGATAGAAATAGTCTCTTTTTGGTGACTATGTTATCAGATTATAGCTAAATGAATGATTTTGTAGTAAATGTCTTGCTTTACTGAGAGGTCAGTAAAGGTCATCACTGGACAGTTCAAAAACCTTAGTTTGACCCTGGGTAGGTCCACTACATCTCCCCCCTTTTGGAAGCCATCGCCAGTCCTTGGGGATGGGGTCCAACACGAAAGGAAACCTTGAACTGTCTTTGATCTTGAAGCAATCCAGTAAGTGGAAAAGAAAAATCAAAAATTATAATCCCATAAAGTTTTTGGAAATTTCATACTGTTCGGAGGTAATCCCATTGCGAAAAGCTTTTAATCCTTTGGAAAACAAAGTCTGTTAACTCTTGGAAAACAAAGTCTGTGATCCCTTGGAAAGCAAAGTCTTATAATCCACAGCGGTAATTCCACAACGATTAGTTTTGTTGATTGATCAGCAACAATTGTTTTCATAATCAGCATGTAGAGGGAGATTTGTTTAGGAAAAGACAGAGAAGCTGGAGCCTTGTTCATGAAAAACAACGGATTAACCTGTCTTCTGACTTTCTAAACAAAACCGTCTGGTCTATGTGACCCGAGATTTCACCTTTAACACAGCAGTGAACACAGTTTAACTCTTACAGAATAACACAGCTTAAAAGCACACATCATGAAAATGACAAAAGTTATTCTTTTGATCACATCAGCCTAAAATCAAAGATAGAAATAGTCTCTTTTTGGTGACTATGTTATCAGATTATAGCTAAATGAATGATTTTGTAGTAAATGTCTTGCTTTACTGAGAGGTCAGTAAAGGTCATCACTGGACAGTTCAAAAACCTTAGTTTGACCCTGGGTAGGTCCACTACACTCATGACGTGTGACATGTGTTGGTCCGTCAGTTGACCTCATGTCGTGTGACCTGTGTTGTTTTGTCAGTTGACTTCATGTCGTATGACCTGTGTGATTTTGTCAGTTGACCTTAGTATGTGACCTGTGTCGGTCCGTCAGTTGACCTCAGGTCATGTGACCTGTGTCGGTCCGTCAGTTGACCTCAGGTCATGTGACCAGTGTCGGTCTATCAGTTGACCTCAGGTCATGTGACCTGTGTCGGTACGTCAGTTGACCTCATGCCATGTGACCTGTATCAGTCCGTCAGTTGACCTCATGTCGTGTGACCTGTGTTGTTTTGTCAGTTGACTTCATGTTGTATGACCTGTGTCCTTTTGTCAGTTGACCTCAGGTCATGTGACCTGTGTCGGTCCGTCAGTTGACCTCAGGCCATGTGACCTGTGTCGGTCCATCAGTTGACCTCAGGTCATGTGACCTGTGTCGGTACGTCAGTTGACCTCATGCCGTGTGACCTGTGTCGGTCTGTCAGTTGACCTCATGCCGTGTGACCTGTGTCGGTCCATCAGTTGACCTCATGTCGTGTGACCTGTGTCGGTCCGTCAGTTGACCTCATGTCGTGTGACCTGTGTCGGTCCATCAGTTGACTTCATGTTGTGTGACCTGTGTCGTTTTGTCAGTTGACCTCAGGTCATGTGACCTGTGTTGGTCCGTCACTTGACCTCTGGTCATGTGACCTGTGTCTGTCCGTCTGTTGACCTCAGATCATGTGACCTGTGTTGGTACGTCAGTTGACCTCATGCCTTGTGACCTGTGTCAGTCCGTCAGTTGACCTCATGTCATGTGACCTGTGTCAGTCCGTCACTTCATGTCGTATGACCTGTGTCGTTTTGTCAGTTGACCTTAGGTCATGTGACCTGTGTTGGTCCGTCACTTGACCTCAGGTCATGTGACCTGTGTTGGTCTGTCAGTTGACCTCATGTCATGTGACCTGTGTCGGTCCGTCAGTTGACGGACAACAATAGGTGAAACATGTTGTAGAACACGGCAATGGGCCACCTGCATGTGTCGGCATGTACCGTATATACACGTGCCAAGGACAAGGAGAGAGACAGTACTTGTAAGCAAAATAATTTATTTGACAGAACATCAGGGTTACAGGAAAATCAGCACAGCAGAATAAGACAATTTTATGCATAAAATTGTTCTGGAGTAGACAAACCTTTCCGTTCAGTGGATGTCCCAAAATGCTCAACTGTGAGATAACTTCAGGGTCTGTTATGTATGAATTCAGGTCAGGGCAAGGGGGGAAGTGCAAGCAGAGTTACTTACCTGGAGGAAACAATGGAATGCAGTCTGGTGTGGTGGGTGTGTGAGTTATGTGCACGCATATTTATAACAAAAGGCAGTTAATTGTTGAGGAGAAGGAGGGGGTTTCTCCTCAGGATCTTTGAAATTCAGTCACTCTAGTGTTAAAGATGTGAGTCACAGGGACTGTGATGATATGAGCAGCCAGCCTTAAGAAATAAGTTGGAAGATCATCTGGACCTGCAGATTTTTTAGGATCAAGACCTTTTAACAGTTTATTTACCTCACTAACTGAGAACAGAGAAAAAGAGTAGGTGTGGTTGACTGAGGATTGATTTGGAGGATGGACTTGATTTGTAGAAGTTTGGTTATTAAATGAAGTGGCTGATTTTCCATTAGTAACTGTGTCAAATAAAGAACTAGAAGAAACAAAATATTTGTTGAAACTGTTCAAGATCTCGTGCTTATTTGACACAGGAACAGAGTTAACGAGAAGTTGTGATGGGAGGTCAGATGATTGAGAGGTGCCTGAGAGAGATTTGATGGTTTTCCAGAATCTTTTACCATACCATACCATATTTATTTATAAAGCACTTAAAAATACAGCAGCAGCCGTCTGAAGTGCTGTACAAGAATAAAAACAAGCACAAAACAATAAAAACAATCAATCTCAATCATATAAATATCAGAACATCACAAGTAAAATAATACAACATTAAAACAGAGATGTGAACTCATTCTGGTTTAAAAGCCAATGAAAACATATGTGTTTTTAAACGAGTTTTAAAAACAGATATTGATGGGGCCTGCCTGACCTTCAGTGGCAGCTCGTTCCACAATTTAGGAGCCAGAGCTGAAAATGCTCTGTCTCCTCTGGTCTTATAAAAGGTTTTCGGGACTGCTAAAAGCATCTGGTCAGCGGATCTGAGAGCACGTGATGGCACATAAAGTTGAAGCAGTTCAGACAGATAAGAGGGACTAAAACCGTTCAAAGACTTAAAAACAAACAATAAAACTTTAAATTAGATTCGAAACTGGACAGGAAGCCAATGAACTGGACAGGAAGCCAATGATTTTTAGGGTCATTTAGATATTTGGAAGTCTGAGATAAAAAAAATAGCTACATTTTGCAGCTTTGATGGCAGTTGTACATTTATTCCTCAGCTGCCAAATTCAACCAATCAGTGTCTGAGCCAGATTTTCTTGCTGCAGCCCAAAGATGGTCTTTCCTATGCAGGAGGTCGGCTAGTTTAGGTGTAAACCAGGGGCTGTCACGTCCCTTTATTCTGAACTGGCAAAAAGGAGCGTGTTTGTTCACAAAATAAATGAAACTATTATGAAAATATCCAATAATTCTCAGTCGGGTCATCTGGACAGTTTCTTTTTTATAGAAACATTTCACCCTCTATCTGGAGGGCTTCATTAGTCAGAGGACTTCCAGCAAACTGTTTCCCCCACCAAAAAGTAAACACCTT
>JBBPBX010048385.1:10128-25769 GCA_038048925.1 Garcialebias charrua | reverse complement strand
ATCTCAAAGTGCTACAAGGTGCAACAGAATTAAATGTCAATAAAACAAATAATAAAACAATTAAAATCAACAACAGTATCAGCTATGATCAAAAGTAGAATCATGAGGAGTAGAGTATGCTCGGTTGAAAAGAAAGGTCTTCAAGCCGCTCTTAAAGTCAACCACAGACTGTGGGGCTTCAGTTTCTCTGAATCACCTGTAAGTGTCGCCAAAGGAACAAGAACCACAGAAACGTGCGTACGCGTGCTCTGGGGCTGGCGTGGAAATGTACCTGGATGCGCACATATTCACGTTCAGTTCAGTTTTGATACATACGGGGTTTTGCGTGGATAGTGACGCACGCAAGGTTTTTGTGCGCACGCACGGTTGATACATGAGGCCCCAGGATACTCCCTCAATTGTTTATGTTGTGAATTAATGGGTTAATAGATTACTGAAATGCTTAAAATGGTTGTATTTGCTGTTAATTTTATATGCATGTTTTTGTGTTTTACTTCTAAAATTGTTTGTTAATTAAATGTTTGGTTGTGCAAGAAAATTCTCACTTGTTATTCTAATTTTTTAACATCTGCTTCATATTAACATTGCATTCACTAAGAAAAAACTTCTAAAAACAATTATACATGTATTGAAGTAAAATGTTGTTTTTATACCAAAAGATAGTACAGTGCAACGTTTACACATATTGAAAACAATATTACAGTACTGAAGTTATAGTTTTACAGCAGTTTCACTTTAAAAATGAAAAACAAAAAACAAAACGTTAATTACTGTAATTGGTTTTACAGTACTTTTATACTAAACAATGGTAAATACTGTAACTAGTTTACATTATTTTTACCGTAAAATTAAATACAGTAAGTACTGTATTTAGTTTTGCAGTAGTTTTACCGTAATATAAAATACAGTAACTACTGTATTTAATCTTACAGTAGTTTTACCGTAAAAGAAAATACAGTAATTACTGTATTTAGTTTTACAGTAGTTTTACCGTAAAATAAAATACAGTAACTACTGTATTTAATCTTACAGTAGTTTTACCGTAAAATAAAATACAGTAACTACTGTATTTATTTACAGTAGTTTTACTGTATATAAAATACAGTAAGTTACTGGATAAAAATTGCCAGTAAGTTACTGTAAATTTAACGATAAATCGTTTACAGTGTAGTCTACTGATGTACTCTTAGGAGACAGGAAAGTACAGACACATTCAAAGCCGTGCACTATGAGCTTTGAGCTCCCAACAGTCTACTGAATCCTCAGTGGATATTCTGGTGTTTGGAAGAACATTTAAAGCCATAAAAATGTCTCACACTCCACTCTTAGGCCTGTGACTAACACACACCTATCTTCAAGGGACTGTCTTGAGACGTTGGTCTTTATGGTCATTATACCTGCTGACCTCCAGTCTGTCTGTCCAGAGTTTAGGGGTGCTCATTAAAGTTGAATTTGGCCAGATGTGGATCCAGCAAATGATCTAACCCTCCTGCAGCAGGAGTGAGTTTGGAAAAGGGTTGGCTCCTGAAGGATAAACCTTCTCGGGGCTGGTTCTGACCCCACCAATCACCAGAGCACTTCAGAGACTCATAACTGTAGACAGCTGCAGTTTGAAGCTGGACTGAAGAGCACAAAAAACTGAACAATCCTTAATGAATTGAAATATTAGTGATCAATTGTGCTTAAGTTAAAAAAAAAAATCACTCAACTTTGATATACTGTATATATTCTCCTTTTTAAATTTTTTGGAATTGTGGAATGTTTTGGAAAAAGATGTTAAGATGTAAACTCTGTGATGAAATTCAAAAAAATTATCAAGTCTAAATTGCTAGCAAAATACTAAAGCTTTAAGTAATGCATCCTAATCTATTTGTTGATTATTGAGTGTGAAATGTTACTAAATTGATCTGTTGTTTTTGGTAGTTAATTGTTTGAATTGATTGTTTGTTAATTGTTTGTTTTGTTTTTTTGTTTGTTTTTTTTGGGGGGGGGAAGGGGCAGACAAAATAAGAACATTTTCTTCTTTCTGCCACCTTTCATTTAATGCATTTTGATTTTTTTTTCCTTTTTCCATTATCTTTTATGTTGTTTTTCTTAAATATGTAAAATGAATAAAACTTTAATAAAAAAAATAATAAAATTTTTGTGGCATTTAATGTTTCAAAACCAGGTCCCAAAACCCCACACATTGCCTCTTTCTGTCTTGTGTGCATGTTTATGTTCATTCCCTGTATTTATACAAACCAAAGTGCAAATGTGTCAGTGAGAAGAGAGATGGAGATAGGAAGTCCATTTATGAATCACATTGGTGAGTTAAACTTGTTTACACGACATCAGCAGCTGCAGCACTGCGGTGCAGAGCTGTCACACAGACAAATGAAAAATCTACTTTTTAAAATCTTTTTTTTACAAATTATTCTCATTTAGCATTGGTTGTACACAGAATTTGCTCAAGGGCCTGATATTTTATATTCAGCTGTGGCTAACCTTTGGCCAACAATGTCTCTGTTTGTTATGGCTCATCAGTTTTAATTATTTTATTTTCTGTGGTCACGCTCTTTTGTTTTATTGAACATGTTAAACAATGTTACACTTTTTCTGTTTAGGATGAGAGGATTTTGATGTAGTTTTTGACTGTAGTGTCATGGCCTCATGCAAGAACATGTTCGTATTTTTATCCTAAATTTCTCTTACTTTTGTTCGTACGAAGCGTTCGTACGAACATGCCACGTCAGATTCAACAAACTCTTCTATCCTCAGGAAAAGTGTGTAAATGAGCTGCGTAAATATAATGAATTGCACCTGTTCTATCCACCTGCTCGTGCACGCGGAGAGGTCATTTACATAATTCCCACCCCTCAAAACACCATATAAGGCTACGTTTCCTGCCTCAGAGAGCAGGAAGTGTCCGTTCATAAAATGACAGCGAAAAGTAAAAAGAAGAACTTTACGGGTGCGGAGATTGAAGTTCTGCTCTCCGAGATCGAGAAAAGAAAATCTGTCCTTTTTAGCAGCGTCACTCATGGGATTAAAGGACCAGCTAAAGCCAAAGAATGGCATGAAATAACCACTGCTGTTAATGTTGTGTCTCCCGTGGGTCGTACAGTATCAGAAATCAAGAAAAAATGGTTTGATCTGAAAATGGCTTCAAAAAAACGTCTCGCCGCAGCACGGTGCTCTATGACTGCAACAGGAGGAGGTCAAGGAAAAGTCTGCGTTACCGAGATGGATGGAAAAATAAATGTCATGTCAAAACTCCAATTGTGCGCTCAACTACAGCACGAGTGCGTGTATGCAGCTTATTACACAAGCGCTCCTGTCTTGTCTGAGGGCTGTTTAGAGGTGTCATAAGCCATGGGGCTAATGCATAGCCTCGATCACCTGTGGAAAATAGTGAGTTATAGGTAAATGATCAGAGAATAATTCCAAATCCTCAATTACAAATTAAAAAGTTACCAACAAGCCAGCCATCTCCATGCGCACCTTGCGCAAGACGCGTGCCAACAGCACTGTTTTGCAGCACAAATGAGTCATGCGCTCCTCCTGGCCATCGCGCAACCACATTTAGCAGGTTATATTTCGAATCAGATATAATTTGGACATTTATGGAGTGGTATTGCTTCCGATTGAGGAATGGGAATGCGTCAGGTGAAGGTGCTTTGATCCGTATGTGTGTACAGTCTATTGCTCCGATGGTGTTTGGCAGTCCAGCAATAGCATGAAAATCAGTCTTAATTTGTACTTGTTCTGTGGCGGTGTAAGTGTATGGGAATTTTCTGTACCTGGGTGTTAATTTGAGGATGACCAAGGGGAGCGCACGACTCACCGAAGCCTGCGACACATCAGACAAATTAAACTTAAAATTATAATTATAATTCAAACAGAATAACCTATTGTCAAGAATAATTATGGTGCGTGATTTTTTTAAACCCAAAATATTTTCTAAATAACGAATTATAAAGTTATTAGTGGAGAAAATCCGTCTGGATAACAGCAGACTGACTGCTCGTAAAATATACGACAGGTCTGGACCACACGTAAATTTTGTTCGTATCTGAAAAAAATCTTAGAATACGAAAACATTGTTGAATGCCACAAATGCTCCTAAATCACTGTACGACCGGTGTCAGAGCATTGCCGGCAGTAAGTCAGGCTCGTTTCCAGTGAGTTGGACTCCGCCAAGGTTGCCCTTTGTCACCGATTCTGTTCATAACTTTTATGGACAGAATTTCTAGGTGCAGCCAAGGTGTTGAGAGGATCCGTTTTGGTGGCCTTAGAATCACTTCTCTGTTTTTTGCAGATGATGTGGTCCTATTGGCTTCATCAGATCGTGATCTACAGCTTTCGCTGGAGCGGTTTGCAGCCGAGTGTGATGCGGCCGGGATGAGGATCAGTTCCTCCAAATCCGAGGCCATGGTCTTGAGCCGGAAAAGGGTAGCATGCCCTCTCCGGGTCGGGGAGGAGGTCCTGCCCCAAGTGGAGGAGTTTAAGTATCTCGGGGTCTTGTTCACGAATGAGGGAAAACTGGAGCGTGAGATCGATAGGCGGATAGGTGCAGCATCCGCAGTGAAGCGGGCGCTGTACCGGTCTGTCGTGGTGAAGAGAGAGCTGAGTCGAAAGGCAAAGCTCTCAATTTACCGATCGATCTACGTTCCCACCCTCATCTATGGTCATGAGCTTTGGGTTGTGACCGAAAGAACGAGATCTCGGATACAAGCGGCTGAAATGAGTTTTCTCCGCAGGGTGTCTGGACTCTCCCTTAGAGATAGGGTGAGAAGCTCAGTCATCCGGGAGGGACTCGGAGTAGAGCCGCTGCTTCTCCACATCGAGAGGAGCCAGTTGAGGTGGCTCGGGCATCTGGTTAGGATGCCTCCTGGACGCCTCCCTGGTGAGGTGTTCCGGGCATGTCCCACCGGGAGGAGACCCAGAGGAAGACCCAGGACACGCTGGAGGGACTATGTTTCTCGGCTGGCCTGGGAACGCCTTGGGATTCCCCCAGAGGAGCTGCTCCAAGTGGCTGGGGAGAGGGAAGTCTGGGCCTCCCTACTTAGGCTGCTACCCCCGCGACCCGACCCTGGATAAGCGGACGAAAATGGATGAATATATATATATAGGGGGTC
The DNA here is from genome assembly GCA_038048925.1 of Garcialebias charrua. NCBI lineage: Eukaryota > Metazoa > Chordata > Actinopteri > Cyprinodontiformes > Rivulidae > Garcialebias > Garcialebias charrua. The sequence continues at coordinate 20,649 of JBBPBX010048385.1, read as the reverse complement.
CCCGAGTTACGACGGAGTTCCGTTCTTACGTGACGTCGCAAGTCAAATTTTGTCGTAAGTCGGAAAATACGTCCAAACTTCACCTTATACTTACAAATCTGTATTTTACCAAGCACTTAGCCTATCCTAACACAGTACCCTACATACTTATCAAAAAACACATACATTTGGAGCCATAAAGATGGAAAAAAGATTTAATAACCTACTGGGAGGCGGTGAAGCCTTCCTCCGCCTGTTAGAACGTTAGCTCAGTGTTCCTCCAACATCTGAGGCTGCCTGTAGTTTGCGCGGTCCAGGCTGTTTACAATAAGGCCTGTTAGCAAGTTAGCTCCATATATTTTGAGCCATAATGAAGGGAAAAAAGAGTTAATGACCTACTGGGAGCTGGTGAAGCCTTCCTCCCCCTGTTAGCATGTTAGCTCATTGTTCCTCCAAGCTCTGCAGCTGCCTATAGTTTTCCATTGCTTCGCGCAGTTCACAGCTTTACAGTAACGCCTGTTAGCATGTTAGCTCGTTGTTCCTCCAAGCTCTGAAGCTGCCTGTAGTTTTCCATTGCTTCACGCAGTCCCAAGCTTTACAGTAAGGTCTGTTGGCATGTTAGCCAGTGGTGGGCAATGAACGCTAGATAGCGCTAAAGCGCTAATCCCCTTACAGTGGACCTAAACTTTTTGTCAGCGTTTTTGTGGATTGACTAACTTTTATAATTCATAAGCGGATTTGTGCTATTTTTATTTAAAATGCAGTACCGCTAATAACTAATTATCTATCAGTAAAAACCAATAAACTTATTTACAAGCTCTTATGCTGCTTGTTTTACCTTTTTCCCCACCGTAAAGAACAGAGAGGAGGGAGGGTGTGAGGGGGAGCAGAGGGGAGAACAGACTCGGATCTACCATGTAGGTAAATGATGCCGTTGCCTGGGGATCCCATCAGCATGGGGCCCCGGCCCCGCCGCGCCCCGGCCAGTCACCTACATCCCTAACATTGATCCTGCTTGTTAATGTACATTTAACATAAAAATAATTATAGTTACGATGAAAACGATCATTAAATACGCAATTAAAAAAACGGTCGATTTCTTTATCCCCCTACTAAAAATGGACTATTCCATCTTGACATCTTCCGGGTCAGAGGTGAACTCAGGGGCTAATTCTGTGGCTAGCTGTTTGTGCTGGGTACTTGGATAAATCCGCAGAGAACCCCGCTGTTTCAAGCCAAATTAACGTGGCCGGAGGATTTTATTGAGTGTTTTGTGTCGACCATTCGACGGTGAGTCGTTATTTTTATGTATTTTAGTTACTTTTCATTAAATCTGTTGACTACCTATAGACGCTAACTCTGTGTCCAGCTGGTTGGTTGTGCTGGGTTACTAATGGATAAATCCGCAGAGAACCCCGCTGTTTCAAGCCAAATTAACGTGGCCGGAGGATTTTATTGTGTGTTTTGTGTCGACCATTCGACGGTGAGTCGTTAGTTTTATGTATTTGGGTTACTTTTATGTATAAATGCGGTGGCGACACACCCGTGTATTTGAGATTTAAAAGTGGTTTTAGGGATTAAAAGATCATTCTATTTTTTGTTAATTTCGTGGCCGAATAGAATATATGTACGTAAAGTATTAAATAAATCCTTTGATTTTTGTAATTTCATCCTTTTAGGATCATTTTTGTTACTTTTCAGTTGGCAGTGTAGTGCAAATATTGATAACGCTGCCGGCTATATATAAATATATATATATATATATATAATATATATATATATATAATATATATATATATATATATATATATATATATATATATATATATAATATATATATAATATATATATATAATATAATATAATATATAAATAGCGGATTAGATTAGCTTCCCCTAATTTTCATAAGACATTTGTGCTTTTGAAATTGTGGACCTAAAAAAATTAATAAGCGTTTTAGAGATTGTGGAACTATTTTTTTAATTAGCGTTGCCCACCACTGATGTTAGCTCGTTGTTCCTCCAAGCTCTCCAGCTGCCTGTAGTTTTCCATTGCTTCGCACGGTCCACAGATTTACAGTAAGGTCTATTAGCATGTTAGCTCGTCCCTCCTCGTCGGTCTGCCGGTCCAAGGTCTGCAGGTCCGGCCCTCTGCCGTCAAGCTACTGCTGTCAAAACTAGAAGGAACTCGGAACTCAGCTTTCAAAATAAAATATTTCAAATTTAGATTTTTTTTTAATGGGAGATGCGTGACGTAACTGAAAGTTATGCACCATAACTCATGTTCCCTGAAGGAAGGGAACGAGGTGCAACATAAATGCTATGGGAATTGCGCCCCTGTGCGATTATCTGAAGGAATACAATCACACCTTTACGGCCTCTGGGTATTTAAGGCGCTGACGCCCATCCATCATTCTCCAAAATGCACTTCACCGAGCTTTCAGCATTGAAAGGGCCAAGTATGTTGCACCTCGTTCCCTTCCTTCAAGGAACATGAGTTATGGTGCATAACTTTCAGTTCCCTTATCAGTCATGTCACTTGGTGCAACATAAATGCTATGGGAATGTAATTCAATCACGCCCTTGAAATGCTCAGTAAAATGCATGCTAGTGTGAATGTCCGCCTTTATTCAGCAGGCATCCCAAGGCTGCTTTCTACTGTGTGTTAGAAAGGACAGCCTGTGTGACATCACACACAGTAACATCCAAACTGTAATGCTTTGCAAACGTGTTCATTGAGCTCCAGCTCGCAGTAGCACAGATGTCTGCAACTGGTACACCCTTGAAAAGTGACCACGAGGTGGCCAAGCCCCGAGTGGAGTGAGCGCGCACTCCAGAGGGCCTTTCCTGTAGCTGGTGCAGCAAAGCACACAAATCGTTGATTTGTTTTTCTCCATTCAGCTGTTCTCTGCATGTAAGCGCTTAAAGCTCTCACAGGGAAGAGAGCCTTGGGGATATACGCAGGATTAGGCCTTAGGGTGACCTTTGACCCATCAGGGGCAAACCTGGTACAGAAAGGAGTTTGTGTTAACCACATGCATAACACAAACTCCTTCTTTTTATTTTCTCCAATAAAAGACAAACATAAAATAACTTGAACCAGGTGGGAAGCAAACCCGCTTACCCAGGTCAAGATAAAATTTAGAGTACAAGGCGGACGTCCTAACCACTCAGCCACAGATTCATATTGGTCATTTTAGGAGTCAATTTTTCCTATTAAAAAAAAAAATGAAATAGCGTAATGTGTATTGTATTAGTTAGAAAATTAGAAAGAGTTAGTCATTTTGTACTGTTGGTTGAAGATTATTTTTGTTTAATCTGATTGTTGGAAAAAAGGGGCAGATATAATAAGATTTATTCTTCTTTCTGCTACCTTTCATTTTTTTATATTTTGTACATTATCATTTATGGGATTGTCTTGTATTGTTTCTTTTGTAAAAATAATGAACAAATTTAATAAACATAAACATAAATCTCTGTATATGTTGTATAACACAATCATTGTTCCATGTTTAATCTATCCGCTCATTCTCAATCAGTTCATCTGGACAGTTTCTTTTTTTTAATCTATTGTATTGAGGTTTGGGGGAAAGCGTGCAAAACAATTACAAAGCCTGTTTTTATTTTACAAAAGAGAGCTGTAAGAGTAATCACCAGAAAACATTTCAGTCACCCATCAAACACCTTGTTTCTTCAGCTAAATTTATTGAAATTCCAGGAATTGGTAGAATATAGTATTTTATCAGTTATGTATAGGGCTCATAATAACACATTACCTTTAAATATCCAAAGAAATTTTATAAAAAGACAAAGTTATTACAATCTCAAAGGGACAGAGATATTCATCAAACCACAATTCAGAACCAGCTTAAAGGGACGGTCTACCTCAATTCAGGGAGTTCGATTGTGGAATGCTCTGGAGAGTGATGTTAAAAATGCAAAATCAATGTATACATTTAAGAAAAAGGTCAAAAAGGACTTGCTCAAAAACTATATATGATGTAACTTAGTGTGTTTGTGTATTACAGTTAGAAAAATTAAGTAGAGATTATTCATTTTGTGATGTAGTTTGTGTATTACAGTTAGAAAAATTAAATAGAATTATTCATTTTGTGATGTAGTTTGTGTATTACAGTTAGAAAAATTAAGTAGAATTATTCATTTTCTGATGTAGTTTGTGTATTACAGTTAGAATGATGTAGTTTGTGTATTACAGTTAGAAAAATTAAGTAGAATTATTCATTTTGTGATGTAGTTTGAAGGTTATCATTGGTTGAACAAACTGTGAAATAAGGGGCAGATATAATAAGATTTCATCTTCTTTCTGCTCCCTTCATTTTATCCTACTTGTATTCTTGTATCTGATGAAACTGTCTTGTATTGTTCTTTTAAAATGAATGAATAAACATCAAATCAAATCAATAATAATAATAATAATGAATTCAATTTATAACGCACTTTTCATTAATGAAAATCTCAAAGTGCTACAAGGTGCAACAGAATTAAATGTCAATAAAACAAGTAAAAAAAACAAGTAAAATCAATAACAATATCAACTAAGATCAAAAGTAGAATCATGAGGAGGTAGAGTATGCTCGGTCGAAAAGAAAGGTCTTCAAGCCGCTCTTAAAGTCAACCACAGACTGTGGGGCTCTCAGACAGTCAGGAAGAGAGTTCCACAGGCGGGGGGCAGCCACACTGAAAGCCCGGTCTCCCATGGTCCTTAATTTGGTTCTCGGAACGTGAAGGAGATTACTGTTCTGTGACCGCAGCGACCGGGTGGATGAGTATGGAATAAGAATATCCTTCAGATAATCTGGTGAAGCTCCATGTAAGCATTGATGTGTAATGAGAGCAGTTTTGTACTGAATTCTGTAGGCGACAGGAAGCCAATGAAGGTTATGGAGAATGGGCGTAATATGTTCAAATTTACGAACTCTCAACAAGATCCTTGCTGCACTGTTTTGAATATATTGAAGTTTTTGTAGGTTTTTGGCAGGGATTCCAATAAACAGGGAGTTGCAGTAGTCGAGCCTGGAGGAGACAAAAGCATGGACGAGCTTCTCAGCATCGGAAAAAGTTAGGGATGGGCGAAGTCTGGAGATGTTTCGAAGATGGAAGAAGCAAGTTTTAAACAGAAGCTTAATGTGATTTTCAAATGTAAGATGAGAGTCCATTTTTATTCCAAGATTTGTAACAGAGGTGGAGAGGGGGATGTCTTGTCCAGAAAAGGAAAGTGTTGTTATAGGAGATGTTTGTACCTGGTGAGGGGTGCCAATCAGTATGGCCTCAGTCTTGGAGCAGTTTAATTGAAGAAAGTTCTGATTCATCCATGCCCTAATTGCCTCCAGGCAGGCAGAGAGGGCAGTGAGTGAAGATGGAGATGACAAGGTGGAAGATGAGGATGCTCCAGTCCTGATGTAAAGCTGTGTATCGTCGGCATAACAGTGAAAAGAAATGTTGAACTGATTAATAATTTGACCTAAAGGCAGCATGTAAAGGGAAAACAGCAGGGGCCCCAGAACCGACCCCTGAGGGACACCACAGGAGACACAGACTGTCTGGGACGTGGCGTTGCCAAGACTAACACATTCCAGCCTATTGGAGAGGAAAGATTTGAACCAGTCCAGGACGGTGTCGCAGAGACCGACCTCCACATGAAGACGGTGGAGGAGGATACTATGGTCCACAGTGTCGAAGGCTGCAGTGAGGTCAAGGAGGACAAGGATGGAGGGAGAGCCAGTGTCAGCAGCCAAGAGGACATCATTGGTAACCCTCAGCAATGCAGTCTCTGTACTGTGAGCTGCCCTGAATCCAGACTGGAACTTCTCATACAGGGAGTGTTGTTGTAGGTGGTCCTGCAGCTGAGCAGCAACAGCTTTTTCCAGCACTTTAGACAGAAAAGGGAGGTGTGAAATTGGGCGGTAATTAGAAAAAATGTCGGGATCCAAATTAGATTTTTTCAGAAGAGGCTTAATGATGGCAGTTTTTAGAGGCAATGGAACATGACCAGATTGTAGAGACTGATTTATTATTTGAGTCAAATAAATCTCAAATAAATCAAAATAAAGGATTCACCCAGGAGTTAGAGAATATTAGTTATATTTTAAAATCCTGGCTATGGGCAAGAGTTAGAGAATATTAGTTATATTTTAATGAAATTCAGCTCGCGCTGAAAGGCGGAAATGCTCTGTATCGGTGCGCGCTTCGTGTTATTTACATTCTAACATAAGCTGATTTGTAATCAGTTATTGACAAAAATTAAACTCCATCCATCCATCCATCCATTTTCTTCCGCTTATCCGGGGTCGGGTCGCGGGGGTAGCAGCCTAAGTAGGGAGGCCCAGACTTCCCTCTCCCCAGCCACTTGGAGCAGCTCCTCTGGGGGAATCCCAAGGCGTTCCCAGGCCAGCCGAGAAACATAGGCTGTGTCTCAATTCAGGGGCTGCATCCTCATGAGTGCGCATTTGTCGGCCGCATACGTCATTGCCCCGCGCGGAGGACTGTCCCAATTCGAAGACTCCTCCTCATGCGGCCGAGGAATGCGGCCTACTTCCTGCCGAAATCGAAGGATGCATTCGTGGAACCTTCAAGACGGAGGCTATCCCATAATTCATAGCGCCAGCAGAGATTTCGCGGGGGGGTGGGACTTTCTGCGTGCAGGGTCTGCTGCGTGTTGGTCATCAGCTGTTCTGACAACAACCTCAGCGCGAATATTCATTCAACCTTTATTTAGTCATCTCAAACAACCTCAGCGCAAATATATCTCATTAAAATTTTACTACAGAAACGACTAAAAAAAAACGTGTTAGCTGAATATATATTAGTGTTTCTGAGTTTACTGTTTTTGAAGAACTGATTACAAATCAGCTTATTTTACACGTGCATAACAAGGATTTTCCATGGGGCGATCTGTTAAAACTCAGAGTGGACCTATGAAAGGCAAGCTGTCTAGTAGCTCAACTGGTTAAACATCCCTCGATTGGTGCAGAGATATTTTTCTCGAAGCTGGTTCGAATCTCACTCGGTACGGTAAAAACTTGTTTTACGTTTGTCTTTTATTGGATAAAAAAAAAGAAGGAGTTTCACAAACTCCTTCTTTTTAATCTCAGTCCTCGTTTTTTTATCCAATAAAAGACGAACGTAAAATAAGTTTTAACCGTACCGAGTGAGATTCGAACCAGCTTCGAGAAAAGTATCTCTGCACCAATCGAGGGATGTTTAACCAGTTGAGCTACTGGACAAGTTGCTTTTTGTAGGTCCACTCTGGGTTTTAACAGATTGCCCCTTGTTCTTAACAAACAGTAAACTCAGAACACTATACAGTATACAGTATACGTGTACAGTATTCAGCTTAGTAATATATTTTAGCGGCGTCCCTTCTCTTTCCACACACACCGCACACAAGAACTTCCCACCCACTTCAAGAGAACGCCCCACCCACTTCAATGCCGGCAAACCTGAAGGCTAGACCGTCCCATTTCAGCAGTTTCGCTCAGCCCACCCGGTCTTGTGAGTGCGTGGCCTACTCAGCCCAGCTAGGCTGGGTCCTCATGAGGATGCAGCCCCTGAATTGAGACACAGCCATAGTCCCTCCAGCGTATCCTGGGTCTTCCTCTGGGTCTCCTCCCGGTGGGACATGCCCGGAACACCTCACCAGGGAGGCGTCCAGGAGGCATCCTAACCAGATGCCCGAGCCACCTCAACTGGCTCCTCTCGATGTTTTAAAATTAAACTCAGAAAAACAAATTCAGCTAACATTTTTTTAGGGGTTTCTGTAGTTATATTTTAATGAAATTCAGCTTGCGCTGAGGTTGTTGTTAGAACGAGTCCCGTCCCTGCTGCAAACAACGAATCAAATGTGAGCAGTACATGACGTCAAACTAGGCCCAGGAGCTCGGCCCAATCAGAACCACGTCTTGGCGGGTTCCATAACGAGGGCGGATCCCGGGCGGAAAAGGAAAATGCGAACATGACGAACCTGGGTTAGAAAGCGGGGCGGGCCGGGCCGTTGAGGGCCGTGCAATGAGAAAACGGCTTGTGAGGACTGACGGGCCTGCTTGCAGGCACCTCTGGGCTTGCCTGTTGCAGACAGACCCGAAGCACCCTGCTAGGGTTTATTGATTTGGCTAACACCCCGTGAGCCGCGAGGGAGGGGGGAATGATGGCCCCCGCCCTTTATATCGGCTGGAAGAATAGAGGGGACCGTCTTTTCTGTTTGTTGTTGTTGTTTTTGTTGTTGTTTTTTGAGTCAAGAAACAGAGAGGGACTGTTTTTATAACTTTATTCGTGCTTATGTGTAACAACATATCTGACTTTATGTCACTCACAGCAGAGAAAACATGATTCGTGCATGAAACAAAGTCACCAGCTTTTTGTACCGTGCTACAAACAAAGTCTGGACGTGAAAAGGTCATTTCCCGTACCGCTTGGGCGGGTGGTCCTATAAAGTCAACAAGCGGGCCTGGCTCATCAGACACGCTTCTGTTTGGTGTCCCGATTCGCTGAGGAGACCCTGTGTCGGACCGCCTGGCGGGGAACAAATCTGTTTTTACTCCAGGCGTGTTTGGTCCGAGGTAGGCCCGGCGGTGGTCTCTGCCGGTGCTCGGCCTCGTATGCCGGCCGCTTTTGCGGTGGGGCACGTGTGGCTGAGTGGTGTCGAGGCTGCGGGGCTCTGCTCCCAGCTGACTCCCTGGGGGGGGGCGAAGGCTCTTCTGGGGATGCCTACCCGGAGAGCCTCAGCCTGTTTGCGCCTCTGGTCCAGCCTGGTTTGAATTTGATCCAGAGCTTTTCCAAACAGTCCCGTCGGTTCTATCGAATGGTGGAGAAAAGGAATTCTTTGTCCCTCCGGGAGGTCAGTTAGGGTCATCCACAGATGGCGTTGTGCGATGACCTCCTCAGCCATGCCTCTGCCTTATGCAACAGCTGCTATCCCCATCATGCGGAGTACAAAGTCTGTTGCCCTGCGAGCTTCATTCAGCTCGTCGGCGGCAGCTTGCTTGTCTGTCGTTACCTGGAGCTGTTGCAGTTTTTCAGCCAGGTACGCTTGCATCATGGCGGACGCGTTCATTGCACACACCGCGAGACCCTGAGCTCTGTAGCATTTATCGAGCAGAGAAGCCGAGGCTCGACAGGCTTTGCTGGGGAGAGTTGGTTTTGTCCCTGATAACTTGGGAGCCAGATGAGACGCCAGCGTGTCCTCCATTTGAGGCACATTGGCTATTCCTGCTTCATCCATCCCATCCACGTCGAGGAACTGCGAGAGCGGCAGCAGCATGGGAGCTTTGGGCTGAGACCAGGTGCGAGTCAGCTCTGTGAGGAAGTCCGGAATAACGGGCATCCTTTGCCTCGTGGCGGCCTGCTGCTTTGAATAAAAATAATTTCCTGCCAACCTCGTGACCTGTTGACGAGGTGGAGGCTCTGGCCATGGGATCTGCAGCATGTCCGCTGCTCTGTGACACAAGTCGAACAGAGCAGGGATGGAAAAGTCAGTCTCGGGGAGCACAGGCGCAGGGTGCGGGAGAGGTATTTCCCCTGTCCCTCGTATTCAACGTCGGCGTCATCCACAGAAAATTCCCCTGAGGCTGAAATCGAGATTTTGTCCTCGTTCATCATGCCTTGAGTGTCGAATTCGACTGTCAAGTCCACCATGGGAGCCAGCACATCTTGGCTGTCGCCTCATTCGACTCGAGTGCTGTCCAGAGCTATGCTCTCGAGCTCCGGCGTGGGAGTGAGAGGCTCAGTAGTGTCCGGGTCTGTAGGCGCCGCAGCGGCGCCCATAGCCTTGGCGACGATGTCCGCCCGGTGCCTCCTCACCACCTCCAGCATCTGGCTGCAGTGTGGGCAAGACTCGGGCGCGTCCAGCGCCAGATTCACGTGCAACATTCCCAGGCAGACAGGACAGGCCTCATGGGTGTCCATCGCCGAGAGGGAGAAACCGCAGCCGCTGGGGCAGGCGCACGAGGTTGGGCTCGCCGTCCTGCTGGTCTTTATCAAAAGTCTTGTCTTTCGCTTTCCTTTCTCCGGAGGCATGTCCGAGATAAGAAGAGCGAGTCCTTCCAAAGTCCTTTTCCTTTTTATTTGAGACGTCTTCTCCGTCGCATCACTTTCGCTGGCTAGCCTGCTACGAATTAGCAGTTAAAGCAGCTTCTGTTTCATTCTGTGATTCTGCAGGTCCATTTCTGGCTCAGCTGAATATGACATGAGTCCTTTCACACAAAGCGGGTTTTATATCATACTTTCTTCTGACGCAGGAAGTAAAAAGTACAGTAATTGTGCTCAAAGGGATTTCTGCACTCTCATGTTTCCAAAGATATGAGGATGAAAGTGCAGCTTCAGTGGTCTGCGGACCGGATTTCATTTTTCCGTAACCTTCGATAAACGGTGCAAGAAGAAAGTGAGCCTTCTTTCACTTCCAAGGTTTATATTTCAGGAAACCTTAGAAACAACAAAAAAAAAAATCTGGTCCTGAGCAGAGCTTAAAGCTGCGTCAACATGAAACAGATTTTCAGTTGCTCCTTCCACAAGCTGCTGCTGCATTTTA